>LOEQ01006287.1:38146-67304 GCA_001685075.1 Bramus lutescens | reverse complement strand
CCATGGTGTCATGTTTCCCCAGAACACCCATCAGTGTCAGCCATGGTGTCATGTATGCCCTAGAACACCCCGTACGGAAAGTATAATCAACACAGACCCAAATCTGTAAAACCAAAAGCAGTGTATCAGGATATACTACAACATTATAACTAAGCAGAGTCCTAACCTAACACAACAAAAGCTTGTCTCTTCTTCACATTGGTATTCATCACCTCACTCAAAGGAGGAAGTCCAAATCCTGCCGCCATGAGAAGAGTCACCATTAGCTCCCACACTGAACCAACAGATAATGTCTGGAACGACAAAAGAAACAGAGGCTGGGCATCTTAGTTAGAGTTTCTATTGCTGTGAAGAGACGCCATGACCACAACAAGACTTATAAAAGAAAAGATTTCATTGGGACTGGCTTATGGATTCAGAGGTTTAGTCTATCGTTATAATTGTGGGAAACATGGCAGTATGCAGGCAGATATGGTGCTGGAGAAGGAGTTGCGAGTTCTACATCTGGATCCACAGGCAGCAGAAGTAGACAGTGAGCCTGCTAGGTCTGGCTTGAGCTTCTGAGACCTCTAAACTGGCCCTTCATAGTGACATACTTCCTCCAACAAGACCACACCTACTCCAACAAAGCCATGTCTCCTAACAGTGCCACTCCCTGTGGGTCTATGATCCATTTTCATTCAAACACTTGGACTTTAACTTTAGAACAGGCTCAGGGCGGCTCTAGGGCAGTCTGCTAATGCAAGCCTGTTGTAACAGATTATCTGACAAAAGGAAGGAAGTGGGAAGCCCTTCACTATCTTCAAATATTAAAAGTAGATTTTTTTCTACCTCTATCAACCCTTATCTTAAAACTGTGTCGACAGACTTGTGTCGGTTTGTATAAAAATAATATTTTCCACATATTTATTTTTTTGGACAGGCATTTTTCTCAGCCCTTGGGCTCAGTGAAATAGAATGTGTCCTCTACTGATTAGTCATTGTTCCATTGTTCTTCATACAGAGGAAAATATTGAGAAAAAATTGGCAACTTAGTTTATTATTTATTATACAGTTTCAATAATCATGACTTAATATACACTGGTACTCATATAACTCGGACATTGACATAACAATGTCTCATTGTACATGGCTCTGAGTTTAGTTCCCTGTCCTCTTCAGGAAAAGGCATTATTACAGGAATAATAGCAAGTGCAACTTCAAAAGGCTTTTTTTAAAAAAACTCAGAGGAAATAATCATCTCCATTGTCACCATACCCATGGATGTCACAGATCAAACACATTCCCTGCTAGTCAGCTTCAATTTCTCCTTCTAATACTGCACATAATTCTTTCCTGGGTAGATATCAATGCCATAATGTACTTGCCACTGGAGTTTACTAAAGAATCCAAAAGAAAATCCAGTGCACAGATCAACAGGGCATTCTTGAAAGATAAATGAATAGCCTGCTCTTTCCAGTATATTCTACAGTGGCAGAAACCAGAACTTCAAACCTTTTACACATGAGGTGAATGGTTGTCTTAGATAAATCCCACCAAGAAAACTGACTTTGAAGCATTTCTTTTGAAAGGTCATATCCTAATGTATTACTTATCAATACTTTATAATTTAAAAAAAGACAATTTTCCTACACACTTGCACTACTGCTGACGTTTTCTGCCTGCTGGTAAAAAATTAAATTTGTATAAGCCCACTTAAGATGTAAATAACAGCTTAAAATCATCCTGAAAATCTACTTCAGTTACTGAGCTGGCACCTGTATCTCAACTCTTGGAAACTGAGGCAGAAGGACTGCCAAAAATCCAAGGCCAGTCTGGGCTACAGAGTAAATTTCAAGGCAGTACTGGCTACCCAGTGAGACCCTGTCCCACAATCAAAAAGACACAAAAGAGCAACATATGCAGATAGGGGTATCTCTTCCAACAAAGCAGAGTTCTGAAGTAGGAAGATGCAAGGTTATGTTCTCTATCTTTAGCCTACCAAAAACAAACAAATACTTCAGATTGTTATGCAGTGTTACCACAACAAAAACTGGTTTCTACAGAAGCAGGTACCTACAAATGAGCCCTTGGTAGAGCAAACTTTAAACCCCATCGGAAGGGCAGGAGCGGGGAAACTGTTGCATGCAACAGCTGTAACGATGAAACATTTGCTGAAGCTACCACATACATGCATGCATTTTAGTTTGTGTGTTTTGCCTGTTTATATGTGTGTGTGCTAGGTGCGTGCCTGATACCCACAGAAGCCAGA
This sequence comes from Bramus lutescens, assembly GCA_001685075.1. Lineage (NCBI taxonomy): Eukaryota > Metazoa > Chordata > Mammalia > Rodentia > Cricetidae > Bramus > Bramus lutescens. The sequence continues at coordinate 65,053 of LOEQ01006287.1, read as the reverse complement.
AGAAGGCATTGGATCCCCTGAAACTGGAGTTAGGATGGTTGTGAACCACAACATGGATACAGGGAATTGAACCTATGTCCTCTTCAAGAGCAGCCAATACATACAATTAACCACTTAGCCATCTCTCCAGTCCTTAGGGTTACTTTTCGTGATAAGGTTGTTGCTCTTTCTATACCTGTGGATTGGCCTTTTGTGGCTTGCTTCGGGAGAAATTTGGTTTCCTACCTCTGCAGTACGGTGGCTCATTATTACACAATGCTCCTCAATTTACAATGGGGCTATAGCTCAATAAGCCAGACCTAAGCTGAAAATAATTTCAATTTAAAGGGCACCACTAAACACCACAGCTTGATAACACTATGTTTACACTGAGGTGGCATTGCTGGCTAGAGTTACCCATTTAGAATCTCGACAGTAGGGTGTTGCATGTTACTATCCTGAGAAGAAAGATCAAACTTGACAATTCATTAAGTTGTCTCCTTTGTACATAAATATCCCTTTTGCTTCATCATAACACCCAAAGTTCCTTCAGTTGAAGCATCATTAAGACAGAACCACAGGTGCTGGTTAGTGATTTGTCAACTTGACACAAACTGGAGTCGTCTGAAAAGAGGGACCTTCAGTTAGGAAATGCCTCCCTTAGACAGGTTTAACTGTGAGTAACGATCCCGCCTCCTTTTTCAGCTGTATGCTAGACCCAACCTTCCTGTTCAACTCAATATAATACGTACGATGAGAGTCTAGGATGCAGAGGCCTCGCCAGCAGAGAGCCCAGTCCACTGGACCCCAGCTTTTCTGTGTGTCCATGTGTTTATCCTTTCTTCCTTTCCTCGTTATCTCCAGTTAGGTCAAGTCCTTGAAACCCATGCAGAGACTTGGCATTTTGAAAATGAGTTCTTCACCCTAAAAGCTGTGACCTTGCTTGTCTCTATTGAAACGCTTCAAGATTTTGGCCACATAGACTAATGCAGACATTGAAATTTGGGGAACTAAAAAGCCGGAGAGAGATGGGGGTTGAAGAATGGAAATCCAATTTCAGGCTCTCCAGGAAGTCCAAGTTGAAGCTTTGAGGGTTTTTTTTTTTTTAAAGGCAGAAAAGTAATGTGGGCAGAACACAACGCTGTTTCCGTGGCTACTGCCATAGCGTCGCCATTCAAAACCGCAGCTTAAAATAACAACCTCATTATTCGTCAGGGTGTGAGGCAGAAGTTCAAGCAGGGCTTTCCTGAGACTGCTCTTCTCCAGGGCTCACAGAGCTCACTGTGATGCTGAAATTTAGGACTGCACAGACTGAGAGGTCCTCGCTCACCTTTGGAAATTTGTGCTGGTGTCCGTCTGCGCGCATTATTTCTGCCCTCCGCGGTCTCTCACTGTCCCTTCTAATCTTCATGAGGTCTGTGGATAGAGAAATGCATGTCAGCCCCTCGCACACTTCCCACTACTCTGGCCTTTGTCAGTAACGAATAACTAACTGCATGACACTTTTGCCGGGAGTGATGCTTGCTATATTTTGGTATGTTCCTGGGAAAAACACGAAATTGTGAGCACCGAGGAGATGGTAGAGAACCATCTGCAGAGATGGCCACCCACTTGCAGGTGGCCTCTCCCACCCAGAGCTGCAGTTTATTTTCCTTCCCTTTGAATCTGAGCTCATTCATGACTTGTTTTAATCAATAGGATGCGTAGCTATAACAGAGAAATAAATATTTCTAAACACTTAACAATAAAAATTAAAATTTCAGCAATTTATTATGGACAAAAATTGTATTATCATATTATCTTAATAGATAATAACATAAAGACTTTTTAATGAAAAAAATTAACTGAACAATGTCTGCTGAAAGTTATCCTAGAGGCACAAATGACTTGTTACCTTCTCAGGGTATTGATTCTTTTCTGTGTGTGTGTTTTTTTTCTGCAATATTTATCCAATCTTTTTATTTTAGAAAATCTCTATGAAACAATGCTTAAACAATAGGTGTCTAAAACTTCCACTAGCCCCAATCATATGTATTTATCTAATACCACACTGACACGGTGCTGTTGTCCTGGTCTCCATTCTGTGGCAGAGAAAGCCGAGGGAAAGTTTAAGATCACAGACATAGTAAATGGTTAAATCTGGATTGGAACTCAACCAGATCAATATCTGAACCTATGTCTTTCTTTATAGCTGAGCCTATGTCTTTCTCATTTGTTCTTTGCTCTAAAGAGAAAACTGGTCCACTGTCTTGATGGAATTTGAAAACCAGCAATGAGCCCAGACAACAAATGTCAATATAATATAGCATGTGACATATATGTTATACAAGCTAAAGACTGCGTCAGAGAATTAAATGTCTATGATACTAGGAAAGGGTTCAAAAAGAAAATGGTGCCTACTTGCAACAGTGAAGCTTGCAGTGTTGGTTCAGGCCATCAGCTTGGGACTGGCTCCTGGAAGACCCCATACTAAAACCCCCAGATGCCCGCATCCCTCATGTTAAAGGACAGGATGGAGCACTGAGATATCTTCCCATATGTTTTACACCTCTCTAGATGAAGTGAACTCCATTTTCCTGTAGCTGAGCATAACAGGGGAAATGGACTTAACGTGATGGAATGACAGGAGAAGAAATGGGAACAGAAAAATTTTTCTGTCGCTCAATTTTAATGAGCTTCTCCATTCCCCCAAGAAACTGATAAACGAAGTAGATTATTTCCCATGAGATCTGCTGGGAATAATAAAGCAGGCTCATTGAAATTTCAGTTTTTAAAATAACCCTGAGCAAAAGGTTTATTAATGTATCAGATTTAATTAACCAGGTCAGTGGTCAAGCCTTAAAAGTTTTGTTTACTATTCAGATTGTGGGGGAAAAAAGACATTGAATCAAGGATGATTAATGAAAATGAACTGCTTTTAAAAGGTGAGGAAAAATGAAGTGAGGATAGACATGAAAGAAACAGAAAATTCTTCCCTGAAAAATCAGTATGATAACACCTTCCCCTGTGGTTTGCCAGCTTTACCTCCGCCCATCCAAACCTGCTCAGATTCCAGGTCTCTGCTTCACAGCATGCCTGCCTCACAGTTCCCCAGTGGCTTCTTCGTGTGCTCCTCTTTCATGTGCTATGGCTCATTCTTTTCCATTTTGTTTGTACTCATCGGCCCCACATGTCCCTTTCAGATATTCTGTAGCGCTCCTGCACCCACGAGAGGAGATAGTCTAAGACCTCCCCCACGTATATGCCTGAAGCTACAGACAATACTAACATACTGTTTTATCCTAGTTATGAACACCCTTGATAAAATTTATGAACTAGGAATGATAAGAGATTTATGACACCATTAATTAAATCGAGCAATTATGAGAATATTCTGTGGGAAAATTTAAATTTTATGGATTTGTTCTTCATGGAATTTTCCATTTAGTGTCTTCAGATCATTGTCAATGGCAGCTAATGGAAAACAAAACAAGAGGGGAGCACTAAGTCTTTCCTAAACAAAAACTGGAAGAGGAGTAGATTGGGAGGTGGGAACAGAGAGGGGGTGGGGAGATGAGGAGAGGAGCAAGGGGAAACTGCGGTAAAAATCAATAAATTTATTTTTAAATCATTTAGAAATGTTAAATATATATAATTTGATTTTAAGTTTCAATAGTAAAATCCAAAAATCCAAGACTGGAAATCAAGATGAAGGTTGGGTTAACAATAGAGTTATTCAGCTGATGCTAAACGGTGAAAAGGGAATCCAAAAGAACTGAACTATCTCAAAGTTTGTATTACCCAGCAGCTAGATAAAAATGGAGATGCATGTATACCTGTGGTCAAGACTCTTGTTAGCAGGGAAAACTGGAAGTCGCCTATAACCCCACACTCAGAAGACTGAAGCAGAAAGATCACAAATTCAAGGTCGATCTGAGCTACGAGTAGAGACCCTGCTGCAGAAGCTACGAACAGCCAAGATCTCCTGTCTGTGCCTCTCTGGAAGCACTGAGGAAATGAAGCAGCTGTAATGTGTAGAGGACATTAATCACAGACAGTCGATGCTACAGAAGTCTGGGGAGCATTAGATTACAGATTTGCTGTATGCCACGTGACATAAGGGGCCTAGGAGAGGTTTAAACATTAGACAAATCATTTTTACTTTCTGAAGTGTTATAGTCATAACTAGAAATGCTGATTTAAAAAATAATCTTTGAGGATAACGAGATGGTTTGGTGGTTAAGAGTACTTGCCACTCTTCCAGAGGACCAGAGTTCAATCCCCTGCACCCACATTGGTCAGCTCACAACTGCCTGTAACTCCAGCTGCAGTGCCCCTAACATTTTCTTCTGGCTTACACACAGATGCATACATATAAACAAAAAAAAATAAAATGAATATGTAAATAATTTTTAACAAGTTGGCATTAAATATATGTATTTATTTGACTCAACTATATATATATTCAAATAAATATTATTCAACTTAACTTATATGTATAAGTTACTATCCACTAAAAATATATACAATTATATATAATATATGCACATATATAGTAGAGTTGAAGAGGTCAATTTTGTTTGAAATATTCTGTTTCCATGAGTTGCTAAGCAAGGTTCTAGTTTTTGCTTTAGGGATGGGAAAATGGGGAAGGAAAAAAAGTTGGTGGGGGAAAAACACTGATGGAAGTAGATTCACAAATGGCTTCATGTGACACTGATAACAAGGAAAACAAAACTGGTGCTGTATTGACAAGATGCTGAGCAAGGATAGTAGGTGCTTTAGAACAATCTTTTTGTACACTATGAATATGTACAGTTCTCATTGGCTAATAAAAAGTTGATGGCTGATAGCTGGGCAGGAAGAGGTTGAGCATGAGAGCCAGACTAGAATTCTGGGAAGAGAAAAGGCAGAGTCAGAGAGTCCCCAGCAAATGAAGAGAAGCAACATAGAATGTCATACTAAGAAAAGGTATCAAGTCATGTGACAAAGCATAGATAAGAATTATGGGTTAGTTTAAGTGTAAGAGTTAGCTAGTATCAAGCCTGAGCTATTGGTTGAGCATTTATACTTCATATTTAGTCTCTGAGTCAGTTATGCAGGAGATGCCATGTAGCTGCCAAAGGAAAAAGATGCCAGAACCTTACTGGTAAGCCACAGCCTCATGGTGATACACAGATTAATAGAAATGGGTTAATTTAAGATGTAAGCGCTAGCTAGGAACACACCCAAGCTGATGGCCAAACAGTGTTGTAATTAATATAATTTCTGGGTGGCCAGGAAGCGAAAGCACAGTCTCCGCTTACAAAGAAACTACAACAGACTTATTAAAAAGAGCACTTGAGTGGGCATCTCACTTCCCCACCCAAGAACATCAGAAGCAAACATCTGCAGAGACTGCCAGGTGGCAGGAACTTGGAAGAGCAAGAGACTGCAAAAACTGATGTCCCTGGGACATCCACATGCCTTGTTTATACTTGCTGGCTGGCAAACCATGTGGGTTACAGTGTCTTTTAATATGTAATCAAACCATAGTCAAGACATCTCAGACAACCTGCCCAGGGTTTGCCAACAGAGATAAAGGCACAGCCAGCACCAGCAACACTCCTGGTCTCCTAGCACAAGTACAGGGTTGCTAATAGGATAGAAAGTCATGTCCTCTAGTATGCTATAGTCCCGTAAGTCAGTAAGAAGGAATGCACATTTTTTGGTTTTGGGTAACTGAAAGCCACTGTATAAAGAGGACTTATTCATTAGTGTATTGACATAAACCTTTACATTGTCAATTCAGAAAACTCTAGTTTTAATTACTGACCTTAATTTTGACATATATTTAAATAAATTAACGTGTCAAATCAAATAACAGTTCAAAATGTTTTTCATATTCACAGAGTATGCATGATGGCACATCTAAGAGTCCAGAGGATGTTGCAGGAAGATTGTCAATTTGATGACAGATTGGGCTGCATAGGAAAACCAAATCTTAAAACATAAATAGATAAAAAATGAAATAAAATTAAAGTATTGTTAAAAGAAGTATAATTTACTGGATAATTATCACATAGGCTCAGTGCTATGGATGTATTATCTAATTTATTTCTTCCTCTGCTACATGGCATAGGTAATGTTACCTTTTTAAATGCTCAGTTAAGAAATAAAACTCAATATTTTGAGCTTGCACAAAGATCAGACTCAAATAATTGTCATCATTCAGTTGGCTGGGCTTTTGACCTTTGTACTTTATGGCTTTATAGACGACCCCTGTTTTCAAAGAGAAGAAAAGTACTAATTATTTTTAATGTCAAGAGGCATTTCTCCATTGCCACCGCACATTATAATGTGAGTCGGTGACTGGAGAGAGTCTCTGCAAGGCCCTGTAAAAAGCACATGGTGCAGTCCAGGGGCTCCCACTTTTCTAACAATGGAGTCTGCAGTCTCTTCTTGACATTCTGCACTATCACTGACAGCTCGCTTCTCTAGGTTCCATCCTGCCTCCCTCTGGTAGGCTCCATCATGCATGCCTTCCTCTGGTAACTCCATCATGCCTCCATCTGGTAGGCTCCATCATGCCTCTATCTGCTAAGTTCTATCATGCCTCTATTTGTCAGGTTCCATCATGCCTTCCTCTGGTAGGCTCCATCATGGCTCCATCTGGTAGGCTCCATCATGCCTCCATCTGGTCAGTTCCATCACGCCTTCCTCTGGTAGGCTCCACCATGGCTCCATCTGGTAGGCTCCATCATGCCTCCATCTGGTAGGCTCCATCATGCCTCCATCTGGTAGGCTCCATCATGCCTCCATCTGGTCAGTTCCATCACGCCTTCCTCTGGTAGGCTCCATCATGGCTCCATCTGGTAGGCTCCATCATACCTCCATCTGGTAAGTTCCATCATGCCTTCCTCTGGTAGGCTCCATCATGCCTCCATCTGGTAGGTTCCATCATGTCCCCATCTGGTAGGTCTCAAATTGCCTTCTAATTTCCCACTTCTTGTTAAAAGAAGCATAATGATGTCTGGTAACTCACTGGAAAACAGTTGAATTGTGCATAAATAGAGAACAGATTTCTCTCTAAAGAAGTTCTGTACACTCTTCTAGGTTGAATAAAGATGCTTTAATGTTTGGGTTGAGTAGCAGACTTTTTGCTGCTTATAACTTTCATTGACTGATTTGTCCCACCCTCCTGTGATATTCCTGAATAAATGAACTGCTATATGGCAGTACCCCAAATCCAAGCCCAGTTACTTAACACAATCATCCCATGTCAGGAAACTGAATTATATATGCTGTCACGGTGCCATTTACAAGAATGAAAAATGTAATAATTATCCAACTATCCAAAACTGACTTAAATTATGAGCACCCACATAACAAACATCCATGCAGTGTAGGGAGCTATTGAAGCTGCAAGTGAATGTGCATTCTTTGACATGGACATAGAAACACCAAGTATCCCAGTCCCTCATCCCATGGGAGCGGGAAACCTTCCCTGGAAAGACTCAGAGGGGTGGTAAAGCCTTCCTTGGGTCTGAATGCAAATGTTAACAGTATGTACAGAAAATGTCCACCCTATATATTTTTCTCCTTCCTGGATGTTTGTGGCCTGAAGACTGCTTCCAATGAGGTTAATAACTAAGTCTGCTTCCTTTTTCACTTGTATATAATAATCCTGCCTCCATGTTTTATCTGTATGCAATAACCCACCTCCATGTTCAGCTGAATGCAATAACCCTGCGTCCATGATCAACTGTAACAGAATAAACATACTGAATTTCCATGGTGCTGTGGTTTCTCCATCAGAGATCCCGGACCACCCAAAACCAGGTTTTTCCATGTGTACTTGTTCCTGCTATCACTTCATTCCCTCACTACCCCAATCAGGGCTCTAGAGTCTGAGAGCAGCAATGTAGCATTAAACAACCTGGGAAGCTCTAATTAGGACATGAGGAAATATTTTGTTATCAAAAGCAGTTTTAAAATGTTTGAAAATAGTGCGAGAGAGTAATGATGGATAGCCTATGCTGACCACCTACTCTGTCTTATTTATTTGTTTGTTTACTGGGTTTTTGAAACAGGGTTTCTCTGTGTAACAGCCTTGGCTGTCCTGGAACTCGCTTTGTAGACCAGGCTAGCCTTGGAAATCACTGAGCTCCACTTAACTCTGCCTCCCAAGTGCTGAGATCAAAAGCACCACCACCGCCTGGTGTACCTACTGTTCCTTAAGCATCCTTCCAGGTGTTTCACACGAAGAGGTGGCTTAACGATTGTAAGAACTGTACTTAGAAAACAAGACCAGAACCTCACCAAAAGTATTGGAGAGAGACTGGTGAGGTGTGGGGTGGAGCCTGCGTCACAGAAGTGAGCCTTCACTGAGAACGAGACTGGGAAAGCAAGTACTTATCACTTCAGTAAGCTACATTGCGACGAAATTCAGCTAACACCTTTTGCATTTTAGAGTTTTCCATTTCTATTCTAATGATTTAATCATATATTCTAATGGTCTAATAATAAGCATCGTTATGCTCATTATGAAAATATTCATATCTTTAAAATGACTCCTTTTCAAAACCACTCCAGGTCATGCCAAACAACCCCAGAGCAGATTTTTGTTCTCACCTCCCCTGATGAGAGCCACAGAAGGTGCCAGGAAGATGAGTTTACAATTTCTCGCATATTTCTGCTAATTTCAGAATAGCCAGTAAGCAAAATCCCATCTTATGCTTGTCTCTTCATGAAACTCCTTCTAGTAGGACATAGTTCAAAAAATTACTTGACACTGGCAAGCACATATGCAGTCACTTACCATTTGCCATTACAAACTCTTAAAACATTTGATCATCCTGCTTTTGGGAGTCGGCGCTGTGTATAAGAAAGGAAGGATCACCAGTTCTGAGGTCAAACATGGAGTGAACCATCTCACAGATTAGCTTAAATTGTTCCCATAAATTTCCTCTCCTTGAATAAATTTAGTTTCTTATTCTATCCCGTGTCATTCTCTAGCACCAATCAATGCTGCTTAGTAACAAGCCGATTGGAGCTTCCTATTAGGACCAGTTGATTACACCTGAACCACTTAGTCAATCTGCAGAAGACCAAAGGAAACACTTCCTGAATTTCAGCAATCGTGAAAGAGCTGCCTACAAAGTATTCTGGCCAAAACTCAAAACTGAATGTGATTGGTGCAGGAGAATTGTCAGTATTCTGTCAATCATATTTTCAATAAATGCTGATTGGTCAGGCAGGAAGTATAGACAGATCAACCAGACAGGAAGTAGAGGCGGGACGATGAGAACAGGAGAATTCTAGGAAGGAGGAAGCCCATTCCTCCCACTCCTGCCCAGACCACCAAGAAGCAAAATGTACTGAGCCACATGGCTAACATAGATCAAAATAATGGGTTACTATAAGTGATGAGGGCTAATAAGAAGCCTGAGCTAATGGGCCAATCAGTTTTTAATCTTATGGAGTCCTCTATGTGATTTCTTTGGGGCTTGCCAGCTGTGGGGAACTGGGCAGGACATAAACCCCAACAAGCCAGCCCTTCATGTTACATGTGATCTCTACTTTTGTGGTTTGAAATTTTCAGTAACGAACAAGTTGTAAAGAACATAGCTATGTCGTTTTCAGTTTTGGGAAGGCCCGAAGCAAAGCTTCCGGCTGAACCTCAGGACCCACGATGGAATCCTCCATGCTGCTTCATGCCACTACCAGCTGTGGTGCCTGAAGCAAGCATGTGCTTCAATCTCTTCCGCGTTAGGAACTTGTTTCTGTGCCTGCCAGGAGGAGGGCAGCTTCTAAAGAGCCTTTTAAGACACACCGGTTTCTGATTTCCAGTTTTAGATTTCTTATCATGAGATCCAGTGTAGATCACAAGCTGACCCCTCATTTCAATACAGACTCGGAAAGTACATGTCAATTGTGTGTGTGTGTGTGTGTGTGAGAGAGAGAGAGAGAGAGAGACAGAGAGAGACAGAGACAGAGAGACAGAGAGAGAGACAGAGATAGAGAGACAGAGAGACAGAGACAGAGACAGAGAGAGACAGAGAGACAGAGATAGAGAGACAGAGAGGCAGAGAGAGACAGAGAGAGAGACAGAGAGAGACAGAGACAGAGAGACAGAGAGAGACAGAGACAGAGAGACAGAGATAGAGTCATAAAATCCTATATGAATTCCCCACAAATCAAAGAGTTTAGGCATTTGACAAGCAATATGAAAAGGAAACATTTCCTAAAACTTTATATAATACACAGATATTCCCAGATAAAATGCAAACCCCTTGTTTTATTTTCATCATTTGACTTCCTCTAAAGTGTAACCCGGTCAACTTTTTCCATCTTGATTCCATCAATCCCTCCTCTTTTCTGCAATCAGACAACCTAGATGACTCAGCAGGTTTAGAAAATGCACCCTTTTGCTTTCTCCTCTTGCTTACTTAGCTCATTTCTAGAACATTGACACTGCCCCCTGAATCTCCTTCAGCTTCACAGCCTGAGCTCTCAGCCCTTTCCCAGCACAGTTTCTGTGTTTCCCACTCCAGTATGGTAGGCTTTCCTGTGCAGCTCAGGTTCCTGACATTTCACAGAAAGTGGATTACCTTGAGTTACCATTTTTCTCTACTTGTTTGAATTCTATATGTTTATATTCCAAGCATTTTAGTGTTTTCTATAATGTGTGTGTGCATGTTTCATTATGAGCCCATGTGCATGTGTGCATGTGAGAGCCATGTCAGGTGTTTTCCTCCACTGAGCTCCACCTTAATTTTTGAGACAGCCTCTGTTGCTGAGCTTGTGCCCACTGGTTCAGCTAAACTGGCTAGCCTGAGATCCTCCAGTCTCCACCACCTCAATACTAGGAATACAGACATATGCTCCATGCCTAAGCATCGTAGGAAAGTCTTCTGTCGGACTGGAGGGATGGCTCTAATGGAAAAGCTCAAACATAAGGATCTGAGTTCAACCTCCAGAACCTACATGAAAGTCAAGTGTGGTTACAAAAGGCTGAAATCCAGGCCTCAGAGAAGCAGAGACAGGATGACTCCCCTGAGCTCACTGGCCAACTAGTCTAGACAATAAGTGAACTGTGCGTTCAGTGAGAGTCCAATTTATCGCAGAAGATAAGGCAAAGAATAGAGGAAGACATTCTAAAATCAACATCTGGACTTTACATATATGTGTGCACACACAGGCATGAGCACAGGCAAGCACAACATGCACACACACACACACACACACACACACACATATACACCTACAAACAAGAAAAACATCCAAACATTTCAAAAATCTCGTGATACTCATTAGTATGTGTAAGTTCACAGGTACCTGAGAGGATAAGCTAAATTTTAGTCAAAGGGGTAATTAAATACATGAAATACATTTTATTAAAAATAGCTGTTTTGAGCCTGCTGTGGTGGCACATGCCTTTAATTCCAGCACTTGGGAGGCAGGTGGGTGGATCTGTGTGAGTTCGAGGCCAGCCTGGTCTACAGAGGGAGTTCCAGGACAGGCTCCAAAGCTACAGAAAACCCTGTCTCAAAAAAAAAAAAAACTATTTTTATTATTGTCTTTCTTGGTCATTGATTCAGGTATGCTTAAGAGTGAGGACTGACCTTTGGGATCCTGCACTGAGAGAAACTAGTCATCCATCCCGTGTTTATTCTCAATTCCTTCTGACTTTATTCAAAATAATAATCGGCCAGCATTACTTTCATCCTTCCCAATTTAAATGCTACCACACTTTCAGGGAGCTCCATATGATTTCTTGCCGTCATGTTTTCCTTACCTCCTGAGTTTTCTTACACCTTTTCTACCTAGATCCTGCTCCACGGCAATCAGTCCCATAATTCCAAATCTCCCTTCAAAATCGCCTTTGCTATAGCTGCAGTGTTAAGGACTGCGCAGTTTTCCATTTTCACCGGAGCAATGTGCAATGGTGAAATAAGAGCTCAGTGAGTTTAGCCTCACAAACCCACAATCCAGCCGAGACTTCATAAGCCATTTCCAGATTTTGTCTTTCCCAGATGTCTTTTTTAATATTTACCTTACTTTGGATTAGGTATATAGGTGTGCATGTGAATGCAGAAGCCAGGGGTAGGCTGCAGGTATAATTAGAGAGGGTTGTGAGCTGCCCAAAGTGGGGGCTAGAATCCAACTCAGGTCGTCTGCTGAAGGAGCACGTGTTCTTAGCCCCTGAGCTACATATCCAGTCCCCATTTCCCAGTTTCTATAAAGTTGAGATGTATTGAAGGTCTTTTTCTCAGGCTTTATAAGGTTTTCAGTATCTATTTAATGCCTCTTATTTCTGTTAAAATAAATTTCTACAACCTCAAGTTCAAGCACATAAATAGCTGTAAGGAAAGTTATATTACCCTTGGGACACAAACATTTTGAAACCAAAAAAAAAAAGTTTAGACCGAATATGAACATGCCATGAGATTTCAAGGCTTTAAGTAACTCTTTCTCTCTCTCACACCTATTGATTTGAGTTGGAGCACAGCCAGCCATCTATATTCAGAATTTACATGGGAAGGCACAGTGAGACAGGTTTTGTCATTACCCTATAATGACAGAGTCAAGTGGCCAGAGCTGTTTGAGCAAATTATAATACTTAAGTAGAAGTAAACAATATAAAAATACTTTAATTCTCAAGCTACCTGGGTTGCCAAGGATTCAACAGAAAGTCTAGACCTAGGTTCCCACTGTTGCCTCTCAGAATTGGCCTCTCTGGACATGGGCGTACAGACAGACTTCAGTAGAAGCGTTCCTGTAGAAGAGGAATCTTAACTCAGTGTTTTTTCTAAAGTCTGCAACATGTGCTACTTTCTAAAAGTTTCACCTAAAGTTCCAAATCTTTTGTAATTTTTTGTTAAGATAGCTAAAGTTTTCATAACTTCTTTTCTTTTGAAGATTATGGCTTAAGCATGAATGCAGGGGGATGATGGCCTGGAAGAATTAGAAAAGATACACCAAGCTATTATTCAAAACTGTCTGTGTCTTTGACACTGCTACACAGTCCAAACAAAATCCTGACAGCCCCACACCCCAACACAAAACAGAAGGCTATCAACAAGTCCTGCTAAGAAAGTAGCCCAGACTCGACAAGCTCACACTGATGAGGTGTAAAGAAGTGTTTTTCTCGTCATTTTCTCCCGTGATGAACTCTGAGGCATCATGAGCTTCCTCAAACATCCGCAGCAGCTTTCCTCTGCACGAGTTCACAGCGTCATCTCCCAGGGTCACAAGACATCACATATTCTTTAGTAAAACATAATGTGTTCTGGGTGCAAGAGGCAAAGCCAGCCATTTCCTGTGCAACTGAAACCCTAACAGTTTGAGCAACACTGACCTCACCCAGCAAAACTGTCTATAGATAATGAGCAAAATAGTTTGTTGAAAACAATTAAGAGTATCTACATTAGCAGATTCTCAGTTTTCCCTCTGGATTGGATTTGTGATTCTAAAACATTTATAAACCAGATCATGTAACAGGCTAACATTTTCTGTCACTTGTTTTAATTCCAAGCTCCCCGAGTACAATTATTTTATGGAGCTTCTTATTTATATTTCTCAGTTATTTCTGCTGATATTCAAAGTTTATACCTTCATAAGGAAGGCAGAGAAGTGGGCTGTGTCTAGCTTCTGTTCTCTTCCATTCCATATGACATAGTCTTATAATTCCTGACATGGTTCTGAGAGGACATTTAAAACACAGAAAACATTGCATCCACAGAGCACTCAGAGAATGGTGCTCTGTACATCTTGGTTGCTTAATAAAGCTTTTCACATTGATTAAACAGAACTCTTTACAGCCTGTAACAAAACAGAAGCTTGGCTCCGCTTAATACTCACTAGTCAGTGCCTGAAGCGCGACATTCTGTTCTGGTCTCACTGTCACAGCATTAATTCATTTTTTATTTTAAACAATCTTTATTCAGATACAGTTTATATAACAAAAGCTTATCCTTGAGCACTGGCAGGTTTCAACAAACGCACATATCCAAGTTCAACTCACCAGCCTTACCAACATACATGTATGCATATTAAGATTATGTGGGGGGGGTTGTATCTATGGATGTGTGGGCTATGAATGTGACTGCAAATTTGAGATATTGCTTTCAGCATGCAGTGCTATCAACTCAAGGACCCGTGCGGAGACTAAGTAGATAGTCCAATTGTTAAGAGCACTTGCTGCTCTTGCAAAGGACCTGAGTTCAAATCCCAGATTTACAACCCACATCTGGCAGCATAAAACCACCAGCAACTCAAGTTCCAGAGGATCCTATACTCTCTTTTGGCCTCCATGAGCAGCCTCACTAATATCCATACAAAGACACAATCATATAATTTAAAAATAAATCTTTTTAAGATCAGTATAGACTCACACAATTATCTCCATAATTGGAATAGAGGATAATTGATATCTCAAGTAAAAGTCTTCATATGCATACATCTGATATCTGTCTTCAACAGTTCAGGGCTTTATTTTTTATTTTGTTCTCATATTTTAGCATGCAGATCCTGAGCGTGCTTTGAGTTGAACTTAAATTATTTCCTATTTTTAGAACTATTGTAAGATGAAAACTTATCATCTTTGGCAACTATATGTTGCTACCTATCGATCTAAGACGTGCTGTATTTTGCTCTTTGTGGCTCTTTGTGAAAGTATAGGGGGGTATTCAACATTTCATGTGATGACTAGTTCAAGGAACTGGAAATATTTTCACACTACTAGAAGCCTTGGGAAACCAAGATAAACTATATGAATTAGTTTCCAACATCTTCAACATTTTGGTAGCGATCACAAATAAAACTTATCCTGTTCACTAAAGAATTATAGAAATAATTCAGAAGTCCAGAGTTGATTAATAACACAGGAGTTTAGTCAGAGCCCCAGAATACTCACTTGGAAATCAAGCTGCCATCATCCTTGGGGCATTCCTGGAGCTTTTCATTCAAACACCATTTTTTTTCTTCCAAAATGGCAGGAATAGCTGACAAAGGGAGCTAAATGGTGTGAAAGGAAATTAGTGCCCAGAGGTCTCAACTGTCCAATTTCCTTTGTGTGAGAGCTTTCTATACATATTACAAAGATAAATATTGCTTCTAGAATTCAAGGTTGAGCTTCTCCAGAAACAAAGAGCTGAGTAGCTGTCAGAACTGAGCACAGTAGAGCACATCTGTCTGTATATGCAAGGTGCAGTCATTTTTGCCCCCTGTAAACACTAGCAATACAAACTGCTCTAACTTTTCAGATCCAAACTTGACTGTAAAATGTCTTTCTTCTAGGTTACAGGCAAGACCATGCATATTTTGAGGCTTATTCAAAGTAAGATTAAAGAGCTTTATTTGCGTTGAAAAGTGAATTGGCGTCAGAAGAGCTGTTCCTAAACAGCGGTGGTGACAACATGTTGTACAGTTCATGCATATCCCGTCAGCAGAACTAGCACAGCAAGTGACCTTCGGCATGTTAGCAGCGTCCGTCGCACTGTGGCAGGGCAGCATCAATGTAGCCATCACAGAGAACTGGGTGTTAACCAGGGATAGTGCATGGAAGACATTACCACAGTCAACCAAGATAAGGAGGAGGTAGATTGCAAGCATCATTGGTGAGGGGACCACTTAGCAGAAATAGCCAGGAGGGGCCAAGCCCCAGAGCACAGCTGATGGTGCCAACACAGCTGATAAATCTTTCTTTTTCTTGTCGTTTTGAGTCCATTTTGACTCTCAGTTGAAGTGAACTGGAAACAGAGCTTGCTCCTAAAAGATTGGTCACATTTATGAACAGATATCTCTAATAACAAACCCAGAATTCTCCTTGAACAAACCTTTTTTTGAACCCAAAACAAACATCAATTCACAGATACATAGAACACCCAACTTTTGTACTATGCTTTTAAAAGAATGCTAACATTTATGTTAGAGCACATCAGACATCACTACTACATCAGTAGTGTTGATAGATCTAAAAGTCTGCCTACAGTGCCCTCTTCTGTCCACTATAGTTAAGTGTAGTCTCCCATCCGCCTTTAGAATAACCTATCTAGGCTTTATTGTTTGATTGCAAAGTTTGTAAAGAATTTTTGGACAGTTCACTTCTAGTAATATTTTTGCTATGTTAAGAAGCTACTGTGTCAAAGAAAAGAGCACAAAATCAATTACAAAGATTATTTTAGTTATTTTCCCTAAAACCCCCAAAATTTATGATTTTAAATCTAAACTGTAAGATTGTAACATATGCTTTGAACACTGTTCCACAAGACCGACTATCACCTATCTTACACATACATAGCGTCTGTTTATGAGATGACCTAGGTCACTAAATAATCAAAACTGCTCATAGTTGACTTCAGGCAACAAGCAAGAGTAATCCGTCAGAGGTTGCTGCCTTGATTGTCTGCTGCTATCACTACATAGGTGGGAACACACATTGTCATTTTGACACAAAGATGGTTCACTTGAGAAAGAGCTCTGTTTGCCCACACCTAGTGCCACATTGATGAAACAAGAGATGAAGATGTGAGGTGGTAAATAATTATTTGTTGCCTGCGCGGATGCTTAGAACACTCTCCACATTCCATTTGTCATCTAAATAAAGACATAATTCAATTATTGGATGTTGACCTTAAGAGCCTTATTAACGCCTTCTTTTGATAATAGCTCTGAATTCTATTTTTTGGAAACTAAATGGTTTGTTCTGGGGCAATCATTGAACATCCTTAAAACACATTCACAGATAAACTCTTGTTTAACTCCTAAATCCCATGTGTCACCAAATTGTGTGTATATTTTGCTATACTAATATTCTGGATGTAAAATGACTCACAGTCTTGTCAATGGGTTCTTCAAATATCACTGTATCAGTTAGAAGAAACTAAGCAAGGCTGGGTTACAGGCAATGCAAAACCTTTAGAGCGGTGGTTATCGACCTCCTTAATGCTGCAACCCTTAACACAGTTCCTCACATTGTGGTGACCCCCCAATCATAAAGTTATTTTGTTGCTACTTTATAGCTGTAATTTTGTTACTGTTAGGAATCATAATGTAGCTATCGGATATTTCCAATGGTCTTAGGTGACCCCTGTGAAGAGTGAGGTTGTTTCTTTTTTTTCTGACCATGCCATTTAAGCCTAGCTCTCCGTTTCTGATAACCACACAGTTAGCCCTGGACAGACACATGCAATGCTTCCTTGAGCAAAACCACTGTCATCTGTGAAGTCGACAAACTCAACAATATAGTTGTCAGAGTAAGTTTACAGTTCTGTATTAGACCACATCTGTAGTCACCCTGAGCACAAAATCACAAATGGTAGAGCATTCCTACAACTCTGCCCCAAAGTACCATATGATGGTGTGTTTAAAAATTATTAGCCAAAGCAATTTATATGGCCACAGATGAGGTCAAATACCAGGGCAGATACATGAGATTCTTCTAGGAGGGTGGAAAAATGCTAATGAAGACTAATATACTCTAACACCATGGGTACTGAAAAATAGAATGCATGGTACCAAATCAATAATTTTGTTGCTCCTGGGTCAAAATGCCAGTTATTTTACCAAGAGAATGGGTAAAAATAATTTAATGTATGATTTAAATTTGAACTTGGTATTGGAGAGATATTGACTAAAAAGCTTTCCTACTATTAACAACATTTACAAAAGTTACTGTGCTCCTGAAATGGCCAGAGTTTCTCAGAAATGATTAAAGAAAATAATTAATTCAAGAAAATTCATATGAGAAAAACAATCATAAATAAAACCAAAATATCAAATATGTATGAAAATAAACAGCTTAACAAGAGATGTCAAAAGATCCAGGCCTGAGAAATAATTCAGTCAGTAAAGTTTTGCAGGATCCCAATTTAGTTCCCAGGACACAGAAATCCCAGGGCTGGAAAGGCAGAGGCAGAAGGATTCCTGGGGTCCCCTGGTTGTCCTGGCGAGGTTTATGTGAACTTTATACGAGTTAGAATCTTCTAAAAGGAAGAAACCTTAATTTAGAAAATGCCTCCACAAGACCAAGCTGTAAGACTGGCAGGTTTCTACACCCCAGTAAGTCTCACAGCCAACACAATAATCTGAATCAGACCAAATCAAATTGAATTAGGAAAAGCCCAGGTTTAATGGATACCAATGCTCCTGGATGACTTTCCAGTCTCTCAGAGAGGATCAGGGAAAGAAAGACCGAAAAACTGCATCTTTGTTTTCTGGGGTGCAGTTTAAATACTCTGTGGAAGTGATCTTGAGCATCTGTGGGGAGGGGTCATCTTTTGGCAGACTTTCTCAAAGGTGGCGACTGGACTGAGGCAACTCCCAGGGGAAGAGGTTTGGGTTGGAACTTCCACCGAAACATTCCAGACTCTTTGAATATATGGATGCCAGGGACTAAGGTGAAGTTTGCACCCAAATATCCTAGACTCTTTGGATATATGGATGCCAGGGGTTGGGACGAAGCAATAACTCAAACATTCCAGATTCTTTGAATATTTGGATGCCAGGGGCTGGGGTGAAGCTTCCACCCGAAACAATTTGGTCCAGCATTTTCAGTGTCTGTTATATTTCTCATCTCTATAATTTGTTCACAATTTTGATAATTGACATTAAAACAGGTGCCATAAGAAAGTAAAACCCTACAGGGATTTCCTTGTTGTTTTATTTTCTAGGTGGCAGCCTCAGGAGACAAATGAAAGTCTTAAGAATTACCAGGATGCTTTGCTTCAGAGTGACCTCACATTGTGTCCTGTAGGAGTGAACACAGAATGTTATAGAATATATGAGGCCTGCTCCTTTGGTTCCATCCCTGTGGTAGAAGATGTCATGACAGCTGGCCACTGTGGAAACACATCCAGTCACCACAGCGCCCCTCTGCAGCTGCTCAAAGCCATGGGTGCTCCCTTTATCTTCATCAAGAACTGGAAGGAGCTTCCTGCTATTTTAGAAAAGGAGAAGACTATAATTTTACAAGAAAAAGTTCAAAGAAGAAAAATGCTACTTCAGTGGTACCAACACTTCAAAGAAGAGCTGAAGTGGAAATTTATTAATACTTTAGAAAGTTCGAATAATAAAGGTTACTCATATCTAAGTTGTGCTCATAAGTGTGTATATTTATAGTGTTTGCTAAGCTTCATCGACTTCTGTTTTATATAACAGANGAAAGTAAAACCCTACAGGGATTTCCTTGTTGTTTTATTTTCTAGGTGGCAGCCTCAGGAGACAAATGAAAGTCTTAAGAATTACCAGGATGCTTTGCTTCAGAGTGACCTCACATTGTGTCCTGTAGGAGTGAACACAGAATGTTATAGAATATATGAGGCCTGCTCCTTTGGTTCCATCCCTGTGGTAGAAGATGTCATGACAGCTGGCCACTGTGGAAACACATCCAGTCACCACAGCGCCCCTCTGCAGCTGCTCAAAGCCATGGGTGCTCCCTTTATCTTCATCAAGAACTGGAAGGAGCTTCCTGCTATTTTAGAAAAGGAGAAGACTATAATTTTACAAGAAAAAGTTCAAAGAAGAAAAATGCTACTTCAGTGGTACCAACACTTCAAAGAAGAGCTGAAGTGGAAATTTATTAATACTTTAGAAAGTTCGAATAATAAAGGTTACTCATATCTAAGTTGTGCTCATAAGTGTGTATATTTATAGTGTTTGCTAAGCTTCATCGACTTCTGTTTTATATAACAGATCAAATGCTCTCCTTTTTCACTACGTACAAGATAAAAAAGATGGTAAAATTTCACCCAGACTGACCTGGCAAGATGGTTGAGTGGGTAAAGGTGCTTCCTGCCAAGCCTGATGACCTAAATTCAGTCCCCAGAACCACATGATAGAAGAGAAATGAGTCTCACAGGCTGCCTTGTGACCTCTCACCTGCATGCAAACACATCAAATAACTTACTTAGATTCAGTTCTACCAAGATAAATAAGTCAACTTTTAATTTAAGTCAAAATAATTTAACTCAAAATTTACTATTTTTTCTTTCGACTTTAGCCTACATTAGGGGCTGTAGAGTTGCCTCAGTGGTTAAGTGTTTATTATTCTTGCATGTAAGCTAAGTTTGGTACCCAGCAGCCATATCAGGCTTTTAACCATCTGTAAGTATTGCTCCATACATACTGACACATGTCCTCATGAACACCTGCACACAAGTGCACCTAACATCTGAAATGAAAGTAAGAACTAACATATAGTATTATTTACTAGGGCTGACATTTGGATGTGAGGGTATAAGGATAGATGCTGACCAAGTTACAAAATTACAGTTAGATAGGATCAATGAATTCAACTGTTCTATTGTACAACATGGTGATTATTGTAATAATATATTTGGAGAGTGCCTGAGTGGATGCTATGTGTGCTCATAAAATGTATTAACTCTGAGGTAATGTAGATGTTAATTAGCTAGGTGTGGTCAGTCCACAGTGTATATATTCCCCAAACATTGCCCTTGATAAGCACACTCAATTTTATCTGCCAGTATTAATAATTATTAGCTCGCTCTAGGAAATCAGATTGTATATCAAAAGACTGGGTATTGCAGTGAGAAAAACAGATTAAGAACTGCAGTTTCCATGAGGATTTTGCCCAAGCCAACTTCTCATGCTGTGTCTTAGTTCTTTTCTGTGTGAAAAGTATTTGCTCTCTTGCTATTGTGAGAGCACCTTTTTTTCAGTTACACAGGCAATCCCAAGTCTCTCCAGTCTTTGGTGAATATCAGTCTTAAAAGCCATACTTGCCTTTTGCTGCTAAGCCCAGGAGGCCTTATGGATTTTGCTGTGAGGGTAGGATTATGTCTACCTATCTTTGCAGGATCAGATGATTGATCCCCCAGTATCAATCATCAGTATCGAGTAAGCTGATCAGGTGGAAGGCAGTTTTTTGTTGTGTGGGTAGCTTTGCTATATCCAAACTCAAGCATCCAGGCAGAAGGTTTTATTCAACCATACATCTTCTTGGAGGAGCTATTGGATGCTGCTGGAGCTGGCATATCTCTCTATCATAAGACACTCTTGTTAAATGCCATACTCTCAGATCTGTAAAGGTACTTGAGAGTTAGGGTGCCATTACCAGTCAAATATATCTAAATTAGACATATAATTTACCCAATCAGTTATAGCTTACCAATGTTAGTAGAGGCAAGAAGATTAGAAGGAATATTTTAGTAAGCCTAAGTATATTGAAGGCAGAATGTCTCCTTACTAGGTCCAGCATATGTGGGTACTCTTACCAAAGATAGCACTGAGGTTTCGGTTTTGACCTCAACCAAAAATGGCAGCTATCCACATGCTTGTATTTTTCCAGAGCTGTTGTAATCTGGAGTTACAAATTTTACAGATTTTAAAACAAACACACATATACACCAAACATAAAATAAGCATACTGTGGCCACATTATTTATACATATATATTAAGAGACAGATGAACAAAACTTTTTCTGGGAAACTGTTTCAGCTGACCAACTTAAAAATCCTGGTGTAGGCTGTAGAATCCAGGCAAGCACACAGTGGTCCCATTGAGGGTCAGATCAGCACATGCTGTAAGGGAGAACAGAAACATAAGGACAGAACACCTATGCAGCTCGGAGTGGGAGGACAGGGGAAACAGATCCATTGCAGGGAAAATCCCAGCGTGACCAGATCACATGCCAGGAATGCAGATAAACAGCAAACAGTGAGAGAAGCAAGGAGGGGGATCACAGTATCCAGAAACTAAGGACATTTAGGGGTTTGATTATGTGTTCCCATGCCAGCACAAAATTTTTAGGCATTAAAGGACGAATGGTGTCAGATAGTCCCAATTTAAAAAGATTTTGTAAAAGACGGCCCAAGGTCAATTGGGAATCAGGCCTCGAATTGTAGGAGTCCATTTCACAAGTTTACACCAGACCCAAAGCCTAGCGCAATGCATCTGCATCCACTGTGGTAGACTTTAGGTCAAAAAAATGGAGAGGTGTGAGAAATTCCCTCAAAGAGGACATCTCCTTAAAAAGGGATCCCACAGGACAAGGCAGGTCCTTGTCCATGGGACAAGGCAGGTTGTTGTCCCACTAATAAATAGGTCTGGAGCCTGGCATGGCTGCCTCTTTCACAGGACAGCCCAAAAATCACATGAGGCCTTGGGCCTCTAAGGTAATGGTTTGGAGAGACAACTTACCTGGATGAAGCTGATCTTAGCCTGGTGGAGAGCAGACGTGGAGGAGAAGGATGTTTTCCCAATACGTGGTCCCAGCCCAGTGGGAGAAACAGCCCTCTCGTGGGACCTCCAGATGAAGCCAGGAAAGGAAGACTGAAAAACCATGTGTTTGTTCTCTGGGGTGCAGTTTAAATTCTCTATGGGCGTGGCCTTGAGCATCTGTTGGGAGGGAGTCATCCTTTGGTGGGCTTTCTCAGGGGTGGAGTCTGAACTGAGGCAACTCCTAGGGGAGGAGGCTTGGGATGAAACTTCCACTCAAATATTCCAGACTCTTCGGGTATATGGATGCCAGGGGATGGGGTTAAGAATAACCCAAACAAAGACATTTTCCTTTTTTTCTTTTTTTTTTTGTTTTTATTTTTGTTATTTTCAAAACAGGGTTTCTCTGCGTAATAGCCCTGGCTGTCCTGGAACTTTCTCTGTAGGCCAGGCTGACCTTGAACTCATAGAGATCCACTTGCCTGTTTCCCAGATGCTGGGATTAAAGGTGTGCGCTACTGCCCAGCCCTTTATAATTTTTTGGTATTTTGGGTTTTTTGTTTGTTTGTTTGTTTTGACATTTTCTTTTTATTCTTTTTTATTTTCTTTTCCCATTTTCATACCAATCTCAGGTCCCACTCCCTCCACATTCCCCCACACACACCCTACCTCCCATCCACTCCTCTTCCCATGGGGAGTCAACAAAATCTAGCATGTCACTTTGAGGCAGGACCAAGGCCCTTCCCACTATATCTAAGCTGCACAAGATATCCATCCAAAGAGAATGGGCTCCACAAACCAGAACAAGCAGTAGGAATAAATTCTGGTCCCACTGTCAGTGGCCCCACAGTCTGTCCCAGCCATACAACTATCACCCACATTCAGAGAGCCTAGTTTGGTCCTATGCTGGTTCCCTGCTATCAGGCCAAAGTTGATGAGCTCCCATTAGTTCAGGTAAGCTATTTCAGTGGATAGCCAATCATGGTCCTGACCCCTTTGCTCATATTATCACTTCTCCCTCTCGTCGACTGGACTTCGGGAGCTCGGTCCCATATTCCACTGTGGATCTCTGCATCTACTTCCATCAGTTGCTGGATGAAGAAGGTTCTATGATGACAATTAACATAGTCATCACTCTAATTACAGAGGAATGCCATTTCAGGCACCCTCTCCACAATTGCTTAGGGTCTTAGCTGAGGTCATCCTTGTGGATTCCTGGGAATTTCTCTAGTGTCAGGTTTCTTGTTAGGCCCATAATAGCTCCCTCAATCCAGATAACTCTTTCCTTGCTCTCCCTCTGTCCTGCCCCATCTCAATCATCCCATTCCCTCAAGTTCACCTCCCCTCTCCCTCCCTTCTCCTCCCCTTCTGCCCTCCCTTCTCCCTCCACCCCCACACTCCCAATTTTCTCAGGAGATCTTGTCCATTTCCCCTTCCCAGGGGATCCATGTATATTTCACTATGGGGTTTCCTTGTTACCTAGCTTCTCTGGACTCGTGGATTATAGGCTTGTTATCCTTTGCTTTCTGTCTAATATTCACTTATGAGTGAGTATATACCATGCTCATCTTTCTGGGTCTGGGTTACCTCACTCAGGATGGCTTTTTTCTAGTTTTTTTCTGGGTTACCTCACTCAGGATGGCTTTTTTCTAGTTTTTTTCTGGGTTACCTCACTCAGGATGGCTTTTTTCTAGTTTGTGTGCAAATTTCAAGATGTCATCGTTTTTTACTGCTGAGTAGTACTCCATTGTGTAAATGTCCATTTTCTTTATCCATTCTTTGGTTGAGGGGCATCTAGGTTGTTTCTGGATTTGGGCTATTACAAATAATGCTGCTATGAACATAGTTGAGCAAATGTCGTTAAAGTATGATTGAGCATCTTATTATATACCCAAGAGTGGTTTTGCTAGGTCTTGAGGTAGGTTGATTCACAATTTCCTGAGAAACTGCCATACTAATTTCCAGAGTAGTTGTACAAGTTTGTATTCCCACCAGTAATGGAGGATCATTCCCCTTACTCCACATCCTATCCAGCATAAGTTCTCATTGGTGGTTTTGATCTAACCATTCTGACAGGTTTAAGATGGTAACTCAGAGTCGTTTTGATATGCATTTCCCTGATGGCTAAGGACGTTGAACATTTCCTTAAGTGTCTTTCAGCCATTTGAGATTCTTCTTTTGAGAAATCTTTGTTTAGTTCTGTACCCCATTTTTCAATTGGATTATTTGGAATTTTAATGTCTAATTTCTTAAGTTCTTCACATATTTTGAAAATCAGTCCTCTATCTGATGTGGGGTTGGTAAAGATCTTTTCCCAATTTATTCTTTATGTCTTATTGACTGTGTCATTTGCTTTACAGAAGATTCTCAGTTTCAGGAGGTCCCATTTATTTATTGTTGCTCTCAGTGTCTGTGCTACTGGTGTTATGTTTGGAAAGTGGTCTCCTGTGCCCACACATTAAAGGATACTTCCCACTTTCTCCTCTATCAAGTTTAGTGTGATTGGATTTATACTGAGGTCTTTGATCCATTTGGACTTGAGTTTTGTGCATGGGAATAGATATGGATCTATTTACATTCTTCTACATACTGACATTAAGTTGAACAAGCTGTCTTTTATCCATTGTAAAATTTTAGCTTCTTTGTCAAAAATCAGGTGTTCATAGGTATGTGGATTAATATCTGGGTCTTTGATTTGATTTCATTGGTCCACCTATCTACTTTTATGCTGTTTTCATTACTATAGCGCTATAATAGAGCTTGATGTCAGAGGGTGGTAATGTCTCTGGAAGTTTCTTTATTGTAAAGAATTGTTTTGGCTATTCTTTATATTTTGTTTTTCCCTATGAATTTGAGTATTTTTTTATGTCTGTGAAGAATTGTGTTGGAATTTTGATGGGGATTTCATTAAAGCTGTAGATTACTTTTGGTAGGATTGCCATTTTTATTATGTTGATCCTACCTATCCAAGAGTATGAGAGATCTTTCCATTTTCTGGTATCTTCTTCAGTTTCTTTCCACAAGACTTAAAGTTCTTGCCATACAGGTCTTTAACTTCTTTGGTTAGTGTTACCCCCAAGATGTTTTAAGTTATTTGTGGCTGTTGTGAATGGTGATATTTTTCTTATTTCTTTATCAACCCCTTTATCATTTGTATATAGGAGGATACTGATTTTTTTTTAGTTGATCTTGTATCCTGCCACATTACTGAAGGTGTTTGTCAGCTATGGGAGTTTCTTGGTCAAATTTTTGGGGTCATTTATGTAAACTATCATATCATCTGCAAATAGTGAAAGTTTGATTTCTTCCTTTCCTATTTGTATCCCCTTGATATCCTTTTGTTGTCTTACTGCTTTAGTTAGAACTTTGAATACTATATTGAATAGATATTAATAGAGTAGACAGCCTTGTCATGTTCCTAATTTTAGTGGAATCGCTTTGAGTTTCTCTCCATTTAACTTGATGTTTACTTGGCGTATATTGCTTTTATTGTGTTTAGATACATTCCCTGTATCCTTGGTCTCTCCCAGACTTTTATCATGAAGGGGTGTTGAATTTTGTCAAAGGCTTTTTCAGCATCAAATAAGATGATCATATGTTTTTTTTTCTTTCAGCTTATTTATATGGTGAATTACATTGATAGGTTTTTGTATGTTGAACCATCCCTACATCGAAGGAATGAAGCCAACTTGATCTTGGTGGATGATTTTTTTTATGTGTTCTTGGATTCAGTTTGCCAATATTTTATTAAGTATTTTTGTATCGATGTTCATGAGTGAGATTGGTCTGTAATTCTCTTTTTTGGTAGATTATTTGTGTGGTTTTGGTGTCAGAGAAACTATAGGCTCATAAAAAGAGTTTGCTAATGTTCCTTCTCTTTCTATTTTGTGGAACAATTGGAGGAGTATAAGTATTATCTCTTCTTTGAAGTTGTGGTAGAATTCTGCACTGAAACCATTGGGCCCTGGGCTTTGTTTGGTTTGAAGACTTTGGATGAGTGCTTCAATTTCCTTAGGGGTTATAGGTCTATTTAAATTGTTCATCTGGTGTTGATTTAATTTTGGTATGTGGTACCTACTCAGAAAATTGTCCATTTCTTTTACATTTTTCCAATTTTGTGGAGTACAGGTTTTCAAAGTATGACCTAATGGTTCTCTGATTTCATCAGTGTCTGTTGTTATTATGCCTCTCTTCTCATTTCTGATTTTGTTAATTTGGATGTTCTCTCTCTGCCTCTTGATTAGTTTAGATAAGGGTTTGTCTATCTTATTGATTTTCTCAAAGAATCACCTCTTTGATTCATTGTTTCTTTGTGTTGTTTTTTTTTGCTTCTATTTTATTATTTCAGCCCTCAATTTGATTATTCAAATTTGATTACTTAGCCCTCACCTGTCCTGGGTGAGTCTGATTCTTTTTGTTCTAGAGCTTTCAGGTGTATTGTTAAGTCACTAATGTGAGCTTTCTTCACTTTCTTGATGTAGGCACTTAGTGCTATGTACTTTCCTCTTAGCATTGCTTTCATAGTGTCCCATAGGTTTAGGTATGTTGTGCCTTCATTTTTATTGAATTCTAGAAAGTCTTTATTTCTTCCTTGACCTATGGGTGATTAATTAAATACTATTCAATTTCCATGAGTTTGTAGGCTTTCTGCAATTAATATTGTTGTTGAATTATAACTTTAAGCCATGGTGATCTGATAAGATATAGAGGGTAGCCGGGTGGTGGTGGCGCATGCCTTTAGTCCCAGCACTCGGGAGGCAGAGGCAGGAGGATCTCTGTGAGTT
>LOEQ01006287.1:11497-22235 GCA_001685075.1 Bramus lutescens | reverse complement strand
TCTCTCTCTCTCTCTCTCTCTCTCTCTCTCTCTCTCTTTCTCTCTTTCTCTCCCCTGCAAGTAGCAACTGCTAGTAGTTGTGTTTTTTCTTTTTTACTATTGTTATTTAATTGAAATTTTACACACCAATTCCTGTTCCTACTCCCTCCTCTCCTCCTGCTCCCTCTGCCTTTCCCCACCCTCCATAGGGAGTCTGCAAATTCTAGCACAGGGCTTTGATGCAGGACTTCCCCACTCTATCTAGGCTGAGCAAGGTATCACTCCAAGGAGAATGGGCTCCAGAAAGCCAGTTCAAGCACTAGGGGTAAATCCTGGTCTCACTGCCAGTCTACCCCAGCCATACAACTGTCACCCACATTCAGAGGGCCTAGTTTGGTCCTATGCTGGTTCCCCCATTGTCAGGCCAGAGTCAGTGATCTCTCACTAGCTCAGGTAAGCTATTTCAGTGGGTATCCCCATCGTGGTCTTGACCCCTTTGCTCGTATTATCGCTCCTCTCTTTCTTTGACTGGACTTTGGGAGCTCAGTCCAAAGTTCCCCTGTGGATCTCTGTGACTGATTCCATCAGTTGCTAGATGAAGGTTCAATAACAATTAAGGTAGTCATCCATATGACTACAGGGCAAGGCCATTTGGGCACCCTCTCCACTATTGCTTAGGGTCTTACCTGGGGTCATCCTTGTGGATTCCTGGGAATTTGTCTAGAACCAAGTTTCTTGCTAACCCCATAATGGCTCCTTCTATCAAGATACCTCTTTTCTTGCTCTCCCTCTCTGTCCTTCTCCCATCTTGACCATCCCATTCCCTTATGTTCTTCTCCCCCTTCCCTTATCCCCTTCCCCTCCCTTCCAGCCTCCTTTCTCCCCCCCACCCTACAGTCCCGGTTTTCTCAGGAGATCTTGTCTATTTCCTCTTTCCAGGGGGATCCATGTATGTTTCTGCTAGGGTTCTTCTTGTTACCTAGCTTCTCTGGATTTGTGGACTACAGGCTTGTTATCCTTTGCTTTATGTCTAATATCCACTTATGAGTGAGTACATACTATGCTCATCTTTCTGGGCCTGGATTACCTCACTCAGGATTTTTTTTTTCTAGTTCCATCCATATGTATGGAAATTTTAAGATGTCATTGTTTTTTACTTCTGAGTAGTACTCCATTGTGTAAATGTACATTTTCTTTATCCATTCTTTGGTTGAGGTACATCTAGGGTGTTTCCAGGCTCTGCCTATTACAAATAATGCTGCTATGAACATAGTTGAGCAAATGTCCTTAAAGTATGATTGAGCATCCTATTATATACCCAAGAGTGGTATTGCTGGGTCTTTAGGTAGATTGTTTCCTAATTTTCTGAGAAACCACCATACTAATTTCCAGAGAGGCTGTACAAGATTGTACTACCACCAGCAATGGAGGAGTGTTCCCCTTACTCCATATCTGCTCCAGCATAAGCTAACATTAGTGTTTTTTATCTTAGCCATTCTGACTGGTATAAGATGGTATCTCAGAGTTGCTTTACTTTGCATTTCCCTGATGGCTAAGGATGGTGAGCATTTCCTTAAGTGTCTTTCAGCCATTTGAGATTCTTCTGTTGAGAATTCTCTGTTTAGATATGTGCCCCATTTTTCAATTGGATAATTTGGTATTTTGATATCTAGTTTCTTAAGTTCTTTATATATTTTGTAGTTCAGTCTTCTATCCTGTGTGGAATTGGTAAAGATCTTTTCCCATTCCGTAGGCTACCATTTTGCGTTACTATGTCCTTTGCCTTACAGAAGCTTCTCAGTTTCAGAGAGGTCCCATTTATTAATTGTTGCTCCCAATGTCTGTGCTACTGGTGTTATATTTAGGAAATGGTCTTCTGTGCCAGTGTGTTCAAGGCTACTTCCCATTTTCTCTTCTGTGAGGTCAGTGTGGCTGGATTTATGTTGAGGTCTTTGATCTATTTGGACTTGAGTTTTGTACATGGCAATAGATAATGAATCTATTTCCATTCTTCTATAAGTTGACATACAGTTTTCGTAGCACCATTCGCTGAAGATGCTTTCTTTTATCTATTGTATAATTTTAGTTTCTTTGTCAAAAATCAGATATTCATGGGTATATGGATTAATATCATGGTCTTCAGTTTGATGCCATTGGTTCACCTGTCTCTTTTTCTCCCTAATACCAAGCTGTTTTCATTACTGTAACTCTATAGTAGAGTTTGAAGTCAGGGATTGTAATGCCTCTGGAAGTTCCTTTATTGTACAGGATTGTTTTGGCTATTTTGGGTTTTTTGGTTTTCCGTGTAAAGTTGAGTATTGTTATTTTGAAGTCTGTAAGGAATTGTGCTGGGATTTTGATGGGGATTGCATTGAATCTGTAGATTACTTTTGGTAGGATTGCCATTTTTTATTATGTTGATCCTACCTATCCAAGAGCATGGGAGATCTTTCCATTTTCTGGTATCTTCCTTAATTTCTTTCTTCAAACACTTAAAGTTCTTGTTGTACAAGTCTTTCACTTCTTTGATTAGTGTTACTCCAAAATATTTTTGTTATTTGTGGCTGTTGTGAATGGTGATGTTTCTTTGATTTCTTTTTGAGCCCCTTTGTCATTTGTATACATGAGCACTACTGATTTTTCTGAGCTGATCTTGTATCCTGCCACATTACTGAAGGTGTTTACCAGCTGTAGGAGTTCCTTAGTCGAATTTTTATGGTTATATATATACTATCATATCATCTACAAGTAATGAAAGTTTGACTTCCTGTTTTCCCATTTGTATCCCCCAATCTCCTTTTGTTGTCTTACTGCTCTAGCCAGAACTTTAAGAACTATGTTGAATAGATATGGAGAGAGTAAACAGTCTTGTCTGATTTTAGTGGAATCACTTTGAGTTTCTCTCCATTTAATTTGATGTTGGCTGTCAGCTTACTGTATATTGCTTTTATTATGTTTATATGTTTTTTGTATCCCTGATCTCTCTATGACCTTTATCATGAAGGGCTGTAAAGTTCAGTCAAGTTATGTGGGCACTAACTTAAATAAATTCCAAAAATGTATTGTTTGCACAGTCCTTCAGGATTTAAATGAATTCTCTGGGCTATTATATTGAAGTATTTACTCTGAAGACATTTTTCAATTGAGACAAGCAGTAGAAAAAATATATTAAAAGTTCTAAGTCCTGATGCTTAGACATATGCTAAGTTACCTACAGGAGTAAATTACCTTTCAGAATTCTACACGAGCTCTTTAGCTATGATTACTTTTTAGCTAATGAATTTTCATGATAGACACTTCACTGATAACCTTCATTAATAAAGCATAGTATTCATCCTGCATATTATACTAAGTCATACAGAAGCCTTATTTTATAATGTTAATGTGTAGTAGGAAAATTCAGCAATTTTCATAACTTCATGTTTTAAATGCAGTAACAAGGAGCTAGAAATTGAGCTCATTTAGTAGAAGGCTTACCTAAAATGCAGACTCTAGGCTTATGGACAGGGAATGGTGGCATACTTTATTCCCAGCACTCTGAAGGAGGATCAGAAGTTCAAGGGAAAATGAGGACATCCATAGTCATCTCCCTCAATGACATCTCAAATGTCTTTTACCCATTCTCAGTCAGAGCCTTTAGCCATCCTGAGTGCTCTGTGAGGTGATCTTTCCTAGTCCTGGGTATACATCCCCACATCCGTGCACTCCATCTTTGTTTCTTGACTGTTCTTTCTGGGACCGCCTTTCTTTCCTTTGTTCCCCACCTCCTCTCACTTCCCTTTGTCCTCATCCGTACTCTCAAACCAGTTGTCCGCACTCACTCACTCTGCTTCCCTTCTTATCATTCCTGGGCGCTTTGACTAAAAGTCCAAAATACTTGTGTGGAGTGATTGTTGAGGCAATATATGACAATGTGCATTATGGAGCATGTCTATTCCTTCTATGAAAACTCCAAAAAATGTATTGCAAACAAAGAATTAACAACATGCTCCCTCTTGCTAACCACTCACTTAATGTATTTTAGCTGTCATAAATTCTTTATTTAACTTTCATCTTCAAAGAAATGTTTCCAATAAAAGAAGACCTTTGTTTCCTAGTCCTTTTATTCTTCACTCATCAGAGAGAATTGCTGTTATGAATTTGGTGTATGCTCTCACTCACATTTTTATATTTCTACTGATAGAAGGTATATAAATATTTTTTCAATATGTAGTTTTATATTTGCATAAAATTACACTTTAAGGGCTGGCAAGATAGTAAAAATGGCTACCCCCAAGACAGACAACCTGAGTTCAACTCCAAGATCTACATGGTAAAAGGAGAGAACCAACTCCTGCACTTTGTCCTCTGAACACATACATGCATGCATGCATGCGTGTGTGCGCACATGCACACACATCCTTTTACTTATGTGTTAAGTGTCCTAAAATGTGGTATGTTTTCCTTTACATTATATTTCAATGCCTTGCCTTCAGTGAAGAAATGAGAATCCCACATATTCCAATCTCATATACTAGTTGAATTTTTCAAAGCTTTCTATTAGTCTATAGCCCTGTCCCAGACTTATTCAGAAGAACTTGTATTATACAAATTTCATTTCTAAAGAATACAAATTAAATCTCATTCTGGACTTCATATAAAGTTATTGAAATTTTCCTTTGTTCAGTTTTGTTTATCTCTTATTTGTGGTGTGTTGTTTTCTACAGTTTCATCACTGGCCCAGCTGTAGTTCCTGGCTACTTCTCCATAGATGTGGACAATGTGGTACTTGTTTTAAATGGAAGAGAAAAAACAAAGATCTTCCACGCCACCCAGTGGTTACTTTACACACAGAATTTAATGCAAACCCAAAAACTGCAGCATCTGGCTGTTGTTTTGCTCGGAAATGAGCAGTGTGATAATGACTGGATAATGCAGTTCCTCAGAAGAAACGGAGGCTTTGTGGACCTGCTTTTCGTAACATACGACAGCCCCTGGATTAATGGTGCCGATGTTCTCCAGTGGCCTTTAGGTGTAGCAACGTAAGTACAAGATAAGACTGTGTATCCCTGTCCCCAGGGTCTAATGTTCTGAATCAGAAACATGATGTTTTAAATGATAATAAGCTTACAGGTGATGAGGCCAGGGGCAATCTTTGCTAGGGTCAATAAGNAGATGTGGACAATGTGGTACTTGTTTTAAATGGAAGAGAAAAAACAAAGATCTTCCACGCCACCCAGTGGTTACTTTACACACAGAATTTAATGCAAACCCAAAAACTGCAGCATCTGGCTGTTGTTTTGCTCGGAAATGAGCAGTGTGATAATGACTGGATAATGCAGTTCCTCAGAAGAAACGGAGGCTTTGTGGACCTGCTTTTCGTAACATACGACAGCCCCTGGATTAATGGTGCCGATGTTCTCCAGTGGCCTTTAGGTGTAGCAACGTAAGTACAAGATAAGACTGTGTATCCCTGTCCCCAGGGTCTAATGTTCTGAATCAGAAACATGATGTTTTAAATGATAATAAGCTTACAGGTGATGAGGCCAGGGGCAATCTTTGCTAGGGTCAATAAGCGTGTGACCTCATGCCTCAGTGACAGTAGTAACAGGGTTTTTGTTGTTTTCATTGTTGTTGTTATGAGAATATTTTACCCTCTGAGGAGAACTGATGAGTACTTTTTTTGTTTCAAAATTAATATAGAATAAATATTTAAGCTTACTAGTGTCCTAAAGAGATGTTTAACAGAGAATGAATAAAGGTAGAGTCATAATTTCTAGTAAAAAACAAATAATTTTGTGGGAGTATTTTCATACAAAGAATGCACTTACCCTTGGGTTGTGATTGACTGACTTTATATAAATCTTAACTATAAAAACAAAGGTTATAATGAATAATTTAAGATCCTCAGTATGTAATCATCCCCCTCTGCTTAAAAATTTGGAAAACATTTTTTAAGCTTTCTGTGGATATATTTTTAATAGTAAGCAAACTTTAAGTAGGTTCCCACTAGTATATAAACTTTCTGAGGGCAGAAATTTTCTTCCCAGCTCTAAAAATGTGTGTGAACAGCTACAGCAATAACCCAGCAATTAAGAACACTTACTGCTGCTATAGGGGACCCAGGTTCATTTCCCAGCACTAACGTGGTGTAGCTTATAGCTGTGTATGATTACAGTTCCAAGGATCTGACACCCCTTTCTGAACTCTGGGTACATGGCTACACATGGAGAAAAACAGGCATACACATACACACATAAATGAAAAATAAATTTTTAAATAATGCTTATATACTGTGAGTACTAAATAATTTGGTAAGTAAATGAATCATCTCACTGATAGACTTATATCATACATTCATTATGTCACTGGTTACCACCTCAGGCTTATTTCTATTTAGCTACACAACTGTCACCAGAAAAAAAATGCCATTGACGCATTCCCTACATGTACAACATTCCAGCTGAATTAGTTTGGGCTAAAACCAGTCTTTCAAAGACTTGTTGAGTATATCCACCCTTAAGACCTTCAGAAAAATCTATTCCTTGAGAAGGGTCTATATTTATAAAAATATTTTTACTTTTCCACATTGTATGACATCACTTATTTGTATAATAGAAGATAGAAGCATAGTAATTCTGGTATTGCCATATTCATTCTGTTCCCAACAAGGAAAGATTCAGTACCAACTGGAAACTTGGTTGCTCAACTAAAAGGAGGAAATTGTCACAACTGCCATTAAGTGTGTAGATCCCAGGTGTCTTAGTCAGTGTTCTATTGCTATGAAGAAAAGTCATGACCTTTATTAGCAACCCTTATAAAGCAAATAATTTAATTGGGGCTGGCTTATAGTTCAGATGTTTAATCCATTATCGTCATGGCAGGAAGTAAGGCAATGTGCAGACAGACATGGTGCTGGAGAGGAGTAAGAGCTCCATATCTTGATCCACAGGCATCAGGAAGTGAACTGAGACACACTTCTCCAACAGTACCACACCTTCCAATTATACCACTCCCTGTGAGTTTATTAGGGCCAATTACATTCAAACCACCACACCAGGGATGTTGTTAAACATGGCACCGTGTACAACACTTTCCAAATAAAAAGTTATGTGTCCCAAAATGCCATAATAATTTCATGTACAACATAGTCTCTATCATATAGTATACAGGTTTATTGTTTGTTTTAATATATACTTGCACATTAATCCTTGGAATTAAGTTTTCAGAGCTCATGACTCTAACAGTATATTTTCTTTTTAATGAAGAATGATTATATATGTGGTGTACAGTGTGTTTGGAAATCATATTTTAAATGTCCTTACTATACATAACCAGGCTGTGGGATGTTCCTACCATACAATAATTTATTGGTTATTTTTATAGATACAGGAAGTTTCCTGTGGTCGAAGTCAGCTGGTCGATGCTGCATGATGAGAGGCCCTATGTATGTAATTTCTTAGGAACTATCTATGAAAATTCATCAAGACAAGCACTGATGAACATTTTGAAACAAGATAGAAGTGATCAACTTTGTTGGGTTTCTGCAAGGGAACAGTAAGTTCTGTGTTTGCATGATTCCTCCCTGTTGCTCTCCAATCTGAGTGTCACTTTGTGTACACATAGGTTTCCAGCGAATCGCTGGTACTCTGCTTATTCTACTGCCCTGTCAGAAGCTACAGTAGTGACTGTTTGGTTGAAGTGTCACCCCAGCTCCTGGCATCCATTTTGGAATGTTGGGTGGAAAACTGCATTTCAAGCCCCGCTCCCTTGGGAGTTGCCACAGTCCAGATCCACCTCTGAGAAAGCCCATTAAACGACGACCCCTCCCCAGAGAGGGTCAAGATCACTCCCATAGGCTATTTAAACTGCCCCCCAGAGAACGAACACATGGTCTCCCCAGTTCTCCTTTCCCCCTCCCTGTGTTTTCCAGGAGGGTTACCTGGGAGCACTGGCATCCATTAAACCTGGGCTTCTTTTCATTTGGTTTGATTTGGTCTGATTTGAATTACGGCATCGGCAGAGAGGTTTGTCGGACCAGAAAAGCTTAACAGTAACTAAAACAGAAGAAACTGACTCTTCTCCCATCTTTTACATAGTAATCAAGAAGGAGGTGTCGATAGAGTAACAGAAGTCATTTTGCAATAATTTATTTTGCTTTTAAATAAATACATGGAGTATAATGGAGTATAAGGCAGAGTAGCCAGGGAACAGACACCTAAAAGATATGCTTCTAGATCTAGAAATTTATTTCTTTATAGTGACACAAATTGCCTTCTAGATGGATACCACTACTATTTATGTAACTATATTAAGTTCATTCACTTAACACTTGCCAAAAACCTGCCTATGCCAGAAACCATTGAACCCATGATAAAGTCAACAGTGAAAAATAAAAACAACAAATGTGCCTTCATAGTGCTCAGATGTTTGTTGGAGGAAACAGATAAAAATGTACCATGTATCAGAAGATGATTGTTAAATTTTTTTTCTGTCCAACAAACCTCTCTGCCAATGAAATAATCCAGATCAGACCAAATCAAACCAAATTAGAAGAAGCCCTGGTTTAATGGATGCCAGCACTCCCAAGAGGTCCTATGGGAATGGTCTTGATCCTCCCTGGGGAGATCTCACCATTTGGCGGGCTTTCTTGGTGGTGGAGCCTGGACTGCGGCAACTCCCAGGGGAGCGGGTTTGGAACTTTCCAAGCATTCCAGACTCCTTGAATAAATGGGGCGCTAGAGAGCTAAGGTGACACTTCCAACCAAACATTCCAGACTCCTTGGATGAGGGGGTTGCCAGCTCAAGTCTGGCTACTTCCTGCAGGCATGGGGCAACATGGGAGAGGGGAGAGTTGGGAGTTAGTGGGCTTACACTCAGCAAGAGGTGTGGCTGGAGAGGCATCTGGTTTACCTCAGGCATCTTTTCTTTGGAGGGAGATGAGAAGGCAGGTGGCTAGAAGAAAAAATATATTGTTATTCTTGGCCCTATGAATGGGGCTAGCCATGGGAAGGGTCATTAAGTGCCAGAAAGAATGGGATGGAGAAGTGCCCTGGTTGTACAGGAGAGGCAAGGGTGAATAGCGAGACACGAGAACAGATATGTCCTTTAAAACTAAATTTTAGTTGGTTGCTGTCCTTTTGAGCCAGGAGAGCTGGTACTAAAGGTGAAGTTCCAGGAACTAGTACAGGTGTTGGCATTGTCTGGAGGGCCCTTTGTAAGTTGGTCTTGGCCCAGACAGCAGGACCTGTAAAATATACTTGAAAATGGGTGGGGTTAAAGTAGACTCTGGAGATTGTTAGTTTTTCTCAGACCTGATTTTTGATACAGCAGAACTTTTTCTAGGAACCTGTAGGTATCTGTAAGACAACTGGAACAGAAACATTTTAGAAGACAAAGGGAACTGGGAACTTTGGATCTCTGAAGATACACCTGAAACCTATTATTCCTGGTCTCTGAAGCCTGTGAAAGAGGCACACCTGTCTATTTTTAGCAGGAAACTTAACAAATGAAATAATGAGCTACCAGTACCTTAAGTCATCAAATGCCATTAGACAGATCTGGGAGGGATAAATGAGCAGAAATGAGATCACGTTTTTAGCCATGCAGGCAATCTCAAGTTACAGCTTACCAATGCTAGTGAATGTAAGAAGATTAAAATATTTTTGTAAATTAAAGAATTTGGAGACAGACTGTCTCCCTTGGTAGGTCTAGCATACGTGAGTACTCTTACCAAAGATGGAGCTGAGGTCAAAATGGCAACTACCCATGTGTTTGTATTTTTTTCCAGAGCTGTTGTAATCTGGAGCTACAAGTTTTACAGATTTTAAAACACACACACACATACACACAGAGAAATAAGACAAGCATACTATGGAAACAGACATACATGTAGACATAAAAGCATAGTGTGGCCACATTATTTTAACAGACAAAACTTTTTTTTAGGAACCTGTGTCAGCTGACCAACTTAAAAATCCTGGTGTAGGCAGGCAGCAGAAACCAGGGAAACATACAGGTGGTGCCATTAAGGACCAGATTAACAGACAAGCGAGAACGGAAACATAAGAATGGAATACCTGTACAGTTTTAGAGTAGGACAGGGTAACGGATCTGTTGTAGAGAACAAACAGCGAGAGAGAGGGGAAGGGGAGTGGGAGCACAGCGTCTAGAAACCATGTGTATAGGGGGCCTTGTTTGTTTTACTTTAGACATTAGATAGCCCCAATTTAAAAGGATTTTTATAAAAGGCAGGCCAGGGCGTTTGGAGATCAGTCCTCAATTGCAAGTGTCCATTTTTACAAGTCTATACCAAGTCTTGGGACTCAATGCCTACCACATGTGTCCACTGTGATAAGACAAAAGCAGAGGGGTGTGAGAATTGCATGGACAGACATCTCCGACCCAAGGAATTCCACCTCAGTGAGGACTGCCTCACCGCTTTTAGTGGGGGGAGGGGGTTTATAACGTGGGCTGTGGCTTCAACAGACTACCCAACAAACTTACAGGCCCTGGGCCCTAGGGGCATGTACTTGAAAAAGGGGAACTCACCCAGACGAAGCCTAGCCTGGCAGAAAGCATGGGCCGAAAGGGCATTTTTCCAACATGTAACCCTGGGCTAGTGGGAAAAACAGCCCATCTCAGTGGAACCTCCAAATGCTAGGTTTTTCTGGCCCAACAAACCTCTCTGCCGATGCAATAATCCAGGTCAGACCAAATCAAACCAAATTTTTTTATTAATATTAAAAATTTCCACCTCCTGCCCCCTCCCAATTCCCTC
>LOEQ01006286.1:57860-76970 GCA_001685075.1 Bramus lutescens | reverse complement strand
TCTTTCTTTCTTTCTTTCTTTCTTTCGAGACAGGGTTTCTCTGTAGCTTTGGAGCCTGTTCTTAGCTAGCTCTGCAGATCAGGCTGGCCTCAAACTCTGCCTCTCTCTTCCTCCCGAGTGCTGGGATTAAAGGTGTGTGCCACTACTGCCTGGCTTACTCTCAGCTTTGAAGAGATCAGTGTGAGGTCGTGTGGTTCTTGTCATTCTGTTCCTGGCTACTTCATTTAATTATCCCCGTTCTATCCATGCAGTCACAAGTGATAGGATTCCATTTGTGTGTGTGTGTGTGCATGCTCCGGTGCACATGTGCAAAACGTCTTGTCTGTGTTTATACACTTGTCTTTGTGCACTTGGAGGCCTAGAGGTTTGTAGTGTATGTCTTTCTCAATCACTCTTCACCTCATTTTCTGAGCCAATCTCTCATTGAACCTGGAGCTCAATGATTCAGCTGGCCTGGCTAGACAGCAAGCCCTAGGGAGCCTCCTGCCTCTGCCTCCCACTGCTGAAGGGATGGATGGATTAGTCATGGATGCTGGATGTGTGATTTAGTGTTCTTAGGCTTGTGCAGCAAGCAGTTTGCCGATGGAGTGACCTCCCCTTCTCCAGGCTTTCACTCTTGTGGATGCCTTAATGTCATTCACTTTGTCCATTCATCAACTGGTGGACACCTGGGTTGTCTCTACTTCTTGACTCATATGAATTAAGATTTATTCTAAGCACGACTATTATTCTTGAAAGTCCAATGGAAGTTAAAATATAAGGCCATTGTTCTTCAGGGCAACAATGATCTCCTCTTGGTTTGTATTACTGAGGTGATGCTAATGAGGTAAAGCCAAGTAAATGTTTGTTTACCCACTAACTGTCTGACTTCCATTTCTTGAGATGAGAAAAGCTCAAAATCAATTTCTTTAGGAGATGTATATAACTTATTGGGAGTTATTTTTTCTTACCATTGAGTCTTTTGGCTTTCAGATAAAGGAATATCAATGATGTTTTTATTTTGTCAAATAATATTGCTTCTTTGTCTAAATGGTCTTTTATGGTTAGAGAAAAATGGAAGACTTTCAAAAAGGAATGTTCTTAGTTTTTTTCCAGGGAAGAAGGAATATCCCAGAAACATTATATCAGATTATAAAATTCTCCTAAATTAGAATGCCATTTTCAATCAAATCTATCAGCCTTAGGTGAAGATATTGGCACATGCATGGCATGATGCCACCCATGCTTGCTGAGTTCATCTCTACAGTGGGGACATCTTATGAGTGTTGAGTCTTCATAGCTGCACCTCAGACATTGGTGAAATTAGAAGACGAAGGCATGTGGCCTCGAGAGGACTGACCTTGTGATTGATATGCTTGGACGTGTCCCTACCATATCTGCAAACCAAGGGCAGCCCTTCCTTTTAAGCAAAGGCATCAGGAAAGTGGCAGTCTCGTGGACTGCATTTGCCTTGTGTGCAGTGTCAATCTCAAGGCTGGCTAATTATATGTTTTAGCTCACACTATGCATTCTTTTCCATAGTCCTCTCTCTTTTCCCTTATTCCATTCACTGCCTTCGAGTTAGTTAGGTCCAAGGAGCTGTGAGCATTTCAGAGGAAGTAGGTGAGCTTCACTCACTCCAGGCCTAGGAGAGGTCTTGAGACGAAGCAAGGGCTGACATTCCCATACGGCAGGTGACCAGAATCAGGAGAGATGTAACCACTGATAATCCCCGTGTCGTGGACTAAACGAGTAGAAGCAAGTACAGGGTAAGGCCATGCGGGATGCCCCTTGGAAGCCTGTGAGGATGCTAGCATGAGGGCTGACCCTGATGACAGGGTCTGGAGGTCTCTTACTGTGTGGTAGCATCTAAGCCCAGAGCCTCCCACGCTGCCACCATTCTGGGAAAGGGACAAGTTCCTCTACAGAAGCCAATGACTGTGGGCTAATATGTATTGTCTTGGGAACTGTATTAGTCGGTGTGATTTTTAGCATAAATAAAATTCTCTAATGTTTTCCTGCTTAGGATAAAGAAACAAATTTTCCTAGCATTAAGGAAGTGTGATCTAAAAAAAAGAAGTCTGAGAAGATTGTTTCGTTGGTCTGTCTGTGGGTTGGTCTGCCTTGAGTGTCAAATTTGGTTGTGATGTAGCTAAATTGAATGTAAGATTATGAGACTTTTAGCAGGATGTGTGAAATTCTAGCAGGTTTGAAGTTTTTGGAATTATTCATGACACATCATATCACACTCAGCGTTCTTGGGCAGAGGGAAAAACCATCAAGCAAGTGTGCACTAGAATTAGTGCTATCATGGCATTTGGCAAAACCTGGAGGTAACACCATCGAGTGTACAAAGCAGATTCTAGACATTAAGACTAGAATATGTGAACTAAATAGTGTCACGACCTCTACAGAGCAGGCAGGTGGCTTTGTCCTAGGCTGTCATTAGGTAAGGCAAGGGCCCCTTCTAGTGGCTCTTGGGAAGCAGTGACTCTGTATTCAGGAGGTCAGCTGTACTGACGGCCACCTCAGTCCTTGAGAATGATATCTATCCACTGTGTACATGGAACTTTCCAGGAAAGCAAAAATGGTCCAAACCACACAATACGCTGGTATTTATTTCCAGCGGAGACAGAAAACTAGAGTCAGGAAAAGAGAGATGGGGGTAGTGAGTGTGGCCACTTCTCTTTTAGATAGGTAGAGGAAGGGGAGAATATATGGCTGTCATTGTTGGAACATGGAATGTTTTTTATCCAGGTGAAACTTAAGATTGGATAGTTATGGATATGGATAGTAGAGTTCTCATATTTCTAAAAGTTTTTGGTTATTATAGTCAAAGATCAGAGTTTCACTCATTCATTCTCTTTCTTTCTTTTCTTTTCTAAGACAGAGTTTCTCTGTGTAGCCCTGGGTGCCTTGGAACTCTTTCTGTAGACCAGGCCAGCCTTGAACTCAGAGATCTGCCTGCCTCTGCTTCCCAAGTGCTGGGATTAAAGGTGTGCACCACCACTTCCTGGCCAGAATTTTATTCTTAAGAATGTATTAGCCCAGTGGTTCCCAACTTTCCTAGTGCTGTGATCCTTTAATACAGTTCCTCATGTTGTGATGATCCCAACCATAAAATTATTTTCATTGCTACTTCATCACTGTAATTTTGCTACTGTTATGAATCATAATGTAAATATCTGATGGTCTTAGGCAACTCCTGTGAATGGGTCATTCAATCCTCAATGGGGTTGAGACTCACAGTGTTGAGAACTGCTGTCTTAGCAGTATATCCTATACCTCCATTTGTAAGTGTGTGTGTGTGTGTGTGTGTGTGTGTTCTATAGTTATCCTACATTGGTATAATTCACAAAGGAATATGATCCCGAGATTCCTTTATTATAGAATGCACCCAACCCTATCTCTACAATACCTTTGAATTTTAGTTGATGCTGAGTTGGCCTTAACTGAAACATGAAGGGGGGGTGTCGAACAACGCATGGTGCTGGTGAGCCCAAAGCTACAAATGATTTCCAGGAGACTCTCAGGAAGTAGCCTCCACTAACCCACCATGAAGAAATGCAGGTACAGGAAAGCAAAAGCAGAGGCAAGCCCGTCTACGGGGCACACCTGTGTGCTCTGCTCCAGCCCCGAGCTGCTTCTCAGCTCTCTGTAGTTTGCCATGAATTCCAAATGGTTCTTGTCGCGGATGGAGGGGACTGTTCTCTGCCATCCATGTGGTAGGTCTCGCTGGGGATGATAACAGCAAGCTGGCACCAGGTGCCTGCCTCCTGCACTTCTGTGTTTGTTTCCAGACCCCATCTTACCCTAGGAATTAAGTGGTTGATTGTAGTGTAGGACTGGGCAGCACACTGCTGGGCTCCACACTGCGTACCAGGAGGGCAGCGTGAAATAACCATGGAGTTGCCATACAGCCCATTGGTTTAACTTGCTATTTGGCTAACATCCTGCATTGTCATGGATGGACTCAAATCTTTCCTGACTTTGATGAGAGGTGCCCCCTCTGCCAAAAGGCTTTTTATCTACTCTCAAGAGGTCAAGGCTTCACTTTTGTGTTGGTAGTTGCTAGGAACTTGAGTGTCCTTCGAGGAAACTTGTTTCTGTGAAAATTTTTCATGAATTCTTTCCATTTACATAAATTAAAGAGAAGAAAAATGGGGCATGAATGGAAGATGTGTGGGAACAGGTGAATTGTTAGCAGTAGCTCAGGCAGATGTGTGCCCTCTCCACCCCACCCTGTCTACTACTCAGTGCCTTCTGGTGGGAGGGGCTGCTTTGATAAAGGCAAAGCAGGCCTTTTCTTACCTGTTACACTGGTACTACAGCTTACATTCTGTTAGGGTGTCTGAGCAATCACTTCTTAACTCAAGTCCCAGCCAAAATCTAACTTGAGTTTTGTGTCTAAGTAGAAACCAAACGAGTTTTGTCTGGTGCAAGTCACGTGTAGTCTTCTGATGGCCAGAGGGCTGTTAGTACATACTACCCATGGAGGCTCAAAAAGCCAAGAGTTGAAAGAGTGAAGAGAGTTGGTGCTGGACCTGACCTCTAACATGCTAAAACCCAAGAGAGACCTTGCATGGCTCAGGCAGATGTGTGTTGAGACAGGGTCTTTTGCTGTAATGGGTTTGGACTGTAATAACTTTGGAGATGAAAAGACAGCTTGGTTTATTTCCACTCCAAGATAATTCTCTTTCTAGCTGTCTTCCTTTCTTGAGAAGACCCATCTTCCTGGCTAACTAAAGGGGCAGTGTTGTGACTGCCTCTGTTCTGAAACAACGCTCACACTGAAGAGTCTGATTGACTTCTGCTGAACTACATCACTCTGAGACCTTTCAGCACAAACCCTCCTAGGATCCATGAATGATTTGTGCAAACAGCCAAAGTTGGCTCCAGTTGCTGCTATCTGGTGAGGCTGATGTTGGGCTGTGATGCTGACATGACATTCACTTTCTAACCAGTGTGGTAGGGCTGCTTTTAAATTTCCTTCTTTTTAATTTTTTTATGCCAATTAAACCACTGTGCCGCTGGACCAGGACGCTTCCTAGCAGAACGAAGTTCCTGAGGAGAAAGGCACTTGCTGGTCGATGAAACCCCAATGGGGACAGAGTAACAGGAGGCCTACTGTAAACTCAGGGGTGTTCCGTTTCTCTCTCTTTCCTCTTCACTGTCTGTGTTTGTGTATGGCAGCTTTCTATTTATTTTCTCACACAAAAGCTCAGTGGAGGAACTGCTCGCACTAATTGGCAATGGGCCAGCTTGCTCATTGGCGTGAGGAGAGATCTGGGAATGGATAATTAAGTATCTAAGCAATTGAAATCATCAGGAGAGATAAGAGATGTCAGCAACTCGCCAGGTTCAACTTTTCAACATAGTTATTGAGCTTTCTTTGCCTCTTTTACCCAAGTGAGGAAGAAAAGAAAAAAGCACTTGAAAGAAAATTTTCCTTCACGCTGGATCTTCTTTGTCCTGGACTCAGCTATTTCATGACAAGGTTGCACAGGAGCTCTGGGCAAGCCATCCTTAGTGTGGAATAGTCCCAGGACTCCTTCCAGCCTGCCTGTGGCCTTCTTCTGGCCTTCTCCAAGAGCTGGTCCTGTTCTGGTTACGAGTGGGTGGTGCCATCTTAAGGTACTTCCTACGCGCCTTCTCTTTCTCCCCGGGGGAATTGGCTGTCCACCTATGGTGGTGATTAGGGATAATTCAGGAACAGTGCAGGGTTGCTTCACTTAACAATAAATGGAGTATTCATAATTTTAATAAAATGACTTGGTATGATGGTTATTCTTGGTTGTCAACTTGACTATATCTGGAATTAATTAAAACCCAAGTGGCTAGGCACACCTGTGAGGGTTTTTTTTTTCCTTTTAGTTAAGTCATTTGAAGTGGGAAGACCACTTTTAATCTGGATATTTTGAGGTGGGAAAATCTACCTTTAATCTGGGCCACATCTGGTAGCAATTTATATAAAGGACATGGAAAAAGGAAGCTTTCTTTTGTTGCCTGCTTGCCCTCTTGCTGGCAAGTCCAGTCCTTCACTGGCACTGCCGACTACTTCAGGATTCCAGCACACACTCAGCACACACTGAAGACCAGCTGAGACATCCAGCCTTGTGGACTGAACGACTATCAGATTCTTAGACTTAAATCTCAGATGTATATATATTAGATTTATGGATATATATGCATACATATTTATGCATATATACACATATATTTATGCATTATATATATATTCTATCAGTTCTGTTCCTCTTGACTAATACACTTCATGAGGTGGGTGTGGGGCTAGAGGCAGTTTAGATTTAAAGGGAATCCTTCTGTGAATTTTTTTAAAGTAAAATATTGAATCTTTTTTTTGAAGCGCATTATCACATCCCAATTTATCTCGTGTAAATCTGGAATACCACATGGAGGCTTGACTTTATCTGGAGCACACATTCTCAGAGCTACTTCAAAGCCCAGCACCTCCCCCTCCCTAGCTAAAGAGAAACTCCACGGAACTAGTGTATTCGCTGGCTTCTGGGTGCTGACTCCGGAAGGCATAGAACAGACACACATTGCCTGCTTATTGAGTCAGTGGAAGGAAGGGAAGGGGCGAATGAGAGACTTATGTTCAGAAATGTGACCAAAGAGACACGACCCAGAATCCACAATTAAGACGATGTTTAAGAGGCCACTTTGGGGCTAAATGGTGGTGTCACATGCTTTTAATCCCATCACTGGGGAGGCAGAGGCAGGCAGATCTCTAAGTTCGAGGCCAATCTGGTCTACGGAGTGAGTTCCAAGACAGCCAGGGTTACACAGAGAAACCCTGTCTTGAAACAAACAAAAACAAAAGAAAAAAGAGGATACTTTGAGTTTAAACTTGGGAAGAATTTGCTCTGGGAACTTTATGTAAGGGCTCTGCCCTTTCCTAAAGCAATTTTTCTGGCCACCACAATCCTTCTCACTCTCAAGCAGAGTACGGCAGCATCTGCACGGAACAGTCACCTGTGACCGCTTCTTGGGTTTGATGTTGG
This sequence comes from Bramus lutescens, assembly GCA_001685075.1. Taxonomy (NCBI): domain Eukaryota; kingdom Metazoa; phylum Chordata; class Mammalia; order Rodentia; family Cricetidae; genus Bramus; species Bramus lutescens. The sequence continues at coordinate 69,966 of LOEQ01006286.1, read as the reverse complement.
GCTCTGGTCGCATTCGTTTCTCCGTGTGAGGGCATGTCTGCAAACTCTTGTGCAGGTCAAGAACCGCTGACGGAGCATCCTTGACACGCTGTGCTGCATGCCTTAGCCATATCGCCTTAGCCATCTCTTGTGAAAGCTTCAGGGGGCGTGGGTGCAAACAGGGTCCTCTAGTATCCCTTACAGAGACGCAGGGGCATGGCTCTGAGAACCCGACTCCCCTTCTTCAGGTTACACGAGGGGGAAAACCAGTTGCATGTTTGAATGACACTCTCACAGCTCCTGTTTCCAAACTCCAGCTGAGCCGACACGTGGTGGACATGATTTCAGCGCCGGAGCAGGTTTCATTTAATCCATAGGGCATCTGAGTTACACGGGAGCCAAATGAGAAACAGACCTGACTGCAGGTGCCTTTTGCCCTGCTCTTGGGCAATGAACTCAAAGGTGTCTTTGATTTCAGGGAGAAATTTGGCAGGGAGCTCGTTCGTAAAGTGGTTTCATTGCCTTGGTTTTTGGTAAAAAGGCTTCTCTCTCCTCCCACTTGACTCTTATCACACACATTCAAATATACATAAAACTCCCATCAGGAAGACTAGCGCTACTGTGCTAAAAATAAAACTTAAAGGTTCACTTTAGTAACCTGTAAGTTTCCCATTCTCCATCAATGGTCATTGGTTTTCTTGCCTTGGATGGCCTGATTTCAAAATAATTACTTCCAATAGTCAAGTATAGTGCCAGATCTATTGTGTAATTAATATAGCTTTTAAATATGTTGATGAGTAAATATTTAATCAATAAACCAAGGCAGGTTAAGTCAGTCAACTGCAGTGGGGACAAAACACATTTGTTCCTTAAGCTGTAAATAGCCTGCCTGGAGAAAGGCTATGCTACTTTACTGCCTGGAAATGTGCCTGCAAAGTCTCTATTTCCTGGACCAAAGCTTGCATGTGAGGGAGGCGAGCTCTCTCCTGCGGTTGTTCACAGACCAGGCCCTTTGAAAGGACTCTTTTTGTATTTACCAAGCTCAGTATTTAGAAAAGGCTCAGTACAAGTTATAAGTGATGGAGACTCACTTTGAGGTCCAGATAAACTAAATGCATGTTCAGAAAAGTGGCCCATTTTGTCCACATGTTGGAAGCAGGGGAACTCTGTCTCACTTCTTACCTATAGGCCTGTTGACTTTGGGCAAGATGTATTACATTTCAGGCATTCAACTGTCTCATTTGCAAAACTGGAGTGGTACCTGAATAGTCTTCAGGACATCCCTTTTGTTACCATTCAGGGCATGATTCTGCAGGAAGCTTGACTTTGATTGTGACTCCTATGTGGAAATGACTGTAGATGCTTTTGCTCACTTAGAAGCCCTAATCTGTATCTGCCCAAGTCTGGATGCCTAAATTGCACACTGTGCAGCTCCAGAGAGTGCGGCTTACACAGACTGTGAGCTGGATGGTGACCTCCATGCCCCCAGTTAGGCAATATTACCATCATGCCTTGAAAATGCAGTATATCTTCTTGCCTGCTAGTGGACAGATTTATGTTGTAAGATTTTGTTTGTTTGTTTCCTTTAAATTCTCAAGTTTACTGGAATTCTGCCCACTTCTTCCCTCAGATTCCTTTCTGAGGAGACTTTTTCCATCTTTCCAAAGCCATGATTAGAATAGATTAGAATGAAACCAACAGCTAGTTTAAAGGGTGCTCATTCTCCCTCCAGTGGGTTCTTCTCTGAAAATGAGACTGAGAGATACAAAATGGGGGGCCCTGCTGTGAACTGTTCAGTCTCCTCAAATTCACAAGCCCAGGTTGACCCTAATCCTCGCAGTGAGAGTATTTGGAGGCTGCACTCTGGGGGACGATTAGGCAAGGAGGGTAGGACCCCAATAATTGGGATTAGCTCATCTAAGAAAGAGACTTCAGATTTTCTTACTCTTTTTTTTTTTGAGCCATATAAAGGCAGATAGAGATTGGCATCCATGAACTAGTAAGCAGGCCCTCAGTAGAGTCTGGACTTTCCAAGCTCCACAGTGGTAAGGAATAAATCCCTGTTGTTATAAACTCGCTTAGCAGAATCTCTGGCATTGTGTTATAGTGTGCTTACTAAGACACGCACCAAACTATATTCTTACCCTTGGCACTGAACATGTAGGACAAGGTGCTCTCGGTTGATGTATCATTTTGATGTGTTGGGGTTGGGTGTTTTCTGCATTTTGGGTACACAGAGCTACAGATACGGAGCCTCTGGTGTATCATATGGTTCCATTGGACACTTGGTAGTGAGATGACTAAGTGGATAGGGCTGAGTTTGATCCCCAAAACCCACATGGTAGAAGGAGAGGATCAACTCTTACAAATTGTCCCATGACCTCCTTCATGATTGAACCAAGGCATGCATGTCATACACACACACATACACACACACACATACACACACACTCACACACACACACACACTAAAAAAATGTAAAATAAAAAATCTTAATAGGAGAAATATGCAACAGAGAGCTGTATTCTTGGGACGTTTGTAGCTTATATAATAGAGATATTTTAATTTTTCACTGGGCCTAATTTCATCTCAGCCTCAGATTTGACTGTCCTGGAAATAAAGGTCTCTGTGCAATAGTAGCAGACTGACTCTGCTCCCACAGGTGGGAGACATGAGGATCACTGGGGTTCTTCAAGCTATTCTCTTCCTTATAGACAGTAGAACTTGGCTCTGGAATAAAAAATATTGCCTGTTGTAGAGTGTTATTTTATTATGTGTTACATTCATTTATGCTGTGGAACAGTTGTTTAATGATGCAAAGATTTGCTGCATTTTTTAATGTTGCATTTGTTTAGCTCTGTGAAACTGTGTTATTTTGCCTGCCTAAAACACCTAATGGGTCTAATAAAGAGCTGAATGGCCAGTTCCTAAGCAGGAGAAAGAATAGTTGGGACTAGTAGGCAGAGAGAATAAATAGGAATAGAAATCTGGGAGGAAAGATTGAAGTACAAGAAGAAAAGGACACTAGGGGCCAGCTACCCAGCTACCCAACAAGACATGGAGAAAGAATTAAAGAAAAGATAAACAGAAAGAGAAAAAGGATAAACAGAAAGAGAAAAAGGTAAAAGCTCAGAGGCAAAAGGTAGACGGGCTTATTTAAGTTAAGCAAAGCTGCCTAGAAACAAGCCAAGTTAAGGCCGGGCATTCATAAGTTAGAAAAAGCCCCTGAGTATTCATTTGGGAGCAGGGTGGCAGGTCCCGCAAAAGAGTAAAGAGTAAAAACTGGCTACAAATAACAAAAGTGAGCTGAAAAGCTTCTCCACTAATGGGAATAAACTAACTCTCCTTTTCAGAAGTCATATTAGTGTCTAAAGCCTGGGTTCTGGGCTCTGAGGGGTTTCCACAAAGTTCGTGTGTGTGTTTTTTTTCTCCTGTTGTGGCTTGCTACTTTTTGCCAAGTGCTATCTTTCTTTGGCAACACTTCCAGCTCCAGACACCTAGCTCCAGGGTGTGTGGCTGGAATAGGCAGGCTTACCCTCCCATACCTGTCCAAGCAGCTTGTCCTTAAAGAGGACAGCATTTGACCTTGAATGTTAGACCCGGCTCATCCCTCAACCCTTAGGCAGAGCTCTGAGAAACGAACATCTTAATGGTCTCTATGATCTTGGCAGCCTTTAAGCAGAAGCATGCAAACCAAACATGCTTCTGGAACAGAATTGTGCCAGGTGGTGTCTTCTGATGTTTATATGTTGCTCTGACTAATTTCACAATTGTAGTAATCAAACTGATACCTCCACAATGATATCCTTTACTGAAAGCCTGCTTTGTGCCATCCACTGGCACTAATTCTGACCTACACCTACAAGGTCAAGACTGTCATGACCTCTGTTTCACAGATACATATAATGAGTATCCAAGAGGGAAGGTGCTTGAGAATGTGTAGCTGTCAAGTGACGGGAATAGGATTCTAGGAGGGAGGTACAGCATGATTCTATCTTCAGAGCCATGTTATCATCCGTTCTTCATCTCAGTTATAGACATAAGTCTTGCGGCAGTCTCTGCCCTGCTTGGCCAAGCCCTTCTCCATTCCCAGACTGTCTTGTAGGTATAACTGCTTGCATCTTTGAATTGCTCTGGGGATTCTCCTACCATCCCCAAAACTTCATTGCTCCTAATGGAATGACGGATTTTGCCTTAAAGTTCTGCTTCCTCCATGGCCCTGTCTGATAGCTACTTCTCCTTTCAACACCTTCTTCTCGAGCTTCCAGGCCCAGGGCTGGAGCAAGGAGAGGACACCACACCCTGCCTTGCTTTTGTTCCTCTTGCCACACAAATGTCCCTCATCACCTCATTCGGTTCTGACATCTTCTCTTACCATACTCTCTTTCAGGACCTCTGGTTATTTCAGTTTATATGGAGTTTTATCAGGAGTTTCTTGAGACTTCCTTTGCAAAAACTAGGGTCCTTGTAGGCACACTAGGATAGTTGGTCACACAACCCATCTCCTTCCCTTCCATTAAGGATTTATAATCATCCCCAGACACCCATCTCCTGCCTTTTTATATCAACATCTCGGAACTCTCTAGATCTCTATTTTCATATTTCTATCTGCTTGTTGCTCTCTCTCTGGAAATACTCATCTCCATGTCCAACCTCATGACTAAGACCAAACTGAGACTTACGTCATTGTCTAGTGCAGCGTGCCGGCTCAGTCCCTCTTCCTGGGTGTGAGTGTGGTTACTTATTAACTTCTGTGTTGGTTGAAGGCTTCCTCATTTCACTCTGCCCTCGGGACCTTGATTCCAAACCTTGTAGGTTTTTACAATATGACTAGAATCCTGGCTTGACAAGTTCTGGCTTTGGGATCTTTGGAAAGATGTCTCTCCCAGTGATGTCAGGTTCCCCTTTGCATTGCTCATGCAGATTCGTGTTCTCATGAGTTGGCACGTTGATGTCTTGCCTCTGGCTTTTAATCTTTTTAAATATATAAATCTCCAGGTTCATCATGTTACAATCCATCCCATGCCTTTCTCAAAAATTAAGTTAAAGTTCCAAGCATATCAATTTTTGGATATGAAACCTTTAGTCCAAGCTTCCTTATTGACCAGAGCAAAATTCCAGCTGAAATATCCAAGTGTGTTTCTTTCCATGACCTAAATGTACCAGCACTAGCTTAAAGTTTATCCTGGAAGTGTGAGCCCTGCCAACTCTCTTTTGCACAGGAGCAGCTGCATGCACGGAAACAGATGGTTGTGTGAGTTGGGCTGTTGACCCAATGGCTGTCAGCTCACAAGCTATTTTGTGACCTATGATGTGCGACCAGGATTTAAAGGGTGAACCAGTCCAGTTAGACTTTCTCTTGGGAATAACAACTAGAATCCTGGAAAGAATTTTCTCACTAATATAATTGAGGCAAAAACAAATTCCTAAGAGTAGTTGATGGATACATGGAAGGACAAAGCGATATGCGAGATGAGCTGAAGGAGAAACAGAAGTGGCGAACAAGCAGAAAAAGCATGCCTTGGCGTTATGGTGGCTCCTGATAAATACTCATTGAACAGTGCACAAATGCTGTTGGAAAATAATAGAAAGAAACAGTCACATAGAGTCCAGACTAATGGGGTTAGTGGTAATGAGGAAGATCTCTTAGAGAGAGCTCTGTGGGTACATTTTCAACCCAATGCTTAGCTTCTGCAGGGCTCGGGCTCTCCTGTTCTTGGATTTCAGAGATGGTATATCATGCTACTCACTATGTACATGTACACACACACACTCTCTCTCTCACACACACATACACACTCACACACACTCACCCACACACATATACTCACACACACACACCACACACTCTCTCACACACACATACACACTCACACACATTCACCCACACCTACTCACACACACACACACCACACACACACACACACACACACACACACACTTCTATTGAACTAGGGAAGGGTTCTGGTTCTGGTAATGGATCTATTTCCGATAAGACAAAAAGTGAGACTGGACCAGTGCTGGAATGGGATCTGATGCGCAGAGATCTGATTCCTGTTTCTATTGCTCATCAGTTAGTCTCCGGTATTTGCTGAGTGCCTGCTGAGTGCAGCATTTGTCAGGATGGAGGGATGCAGGGGAATGGGATTTTCTCAGGTATTTACAGTCTGTTGGAGATCCGGATAACATGAATGCAAGCAGAGATCTTAGCAGTGTCAGCCACAGACAGGGGCTGTGAAGAAAGCAGGAATGAGAAAGCCAGGGATGTGGTTAGCATGAGCAGTGACTAGCTCTCTGAGGTGACACAGAAGCCAAGAAGTGCTCATAGTCATTTACATATCTGGGGAGAGCACTCTGGGAAAGAGCTAGGTGCTGAGCCAGGGCTGAGGCTAGTCTGTTGAGGATGTGGCTAGCCAATGTGGCCAGACCACAGTCAAAAGCAGAAGGTAGAGGTTGGAAAATGTAGTGGAGTCGAGGAGTTTGTGCTGCATTTTAATCTTGCTGAGTTTTAAGCAGGGATGTGGGATGTGTTTGTGATCTGACTACAGGATTGGTGTACTGACAGAATGGAAGGACAGAGACCAGTTCAGAGCTACGGAAATTAAATGGGTAAGAGAAGAGTCTGGAAACAAAACATGGGGGGAACTGTATAGGAGGGTGAATTTGGGCCTTCGGATAAAAAAAAGATCCCAGAAAGCAGCAAATCTGGCACTTGTCTTAAAAGTTGAACTAGGACTCAATAAATTTAGTACTGATACCAGCTTAGATATAGGCTATGTGATAAATTAAGAGACCCGAGCAACTACTGAAAGCTGGTCCATTATACAGAGATAGAGGAGGAGGCTTGTGCCAAGCAGATAAAATAGGAAGAGGCTGGGGCAGAAGATCAACAGTTTTGTGGAGAGGTTTGGGAGGAGAGTTAGCCCAGGGGCCTTTGACCTCGCGGGAGTGGATGAGATTTCTAGAGAGAGAACGGAGCAGAGTGAAAAGCAGGCGGTGCGCGGGCGTTCTGATGCTCTTGATGGGCAGCTCAGTTTCCTAGATTTTAGCTTCTACCCAAACTCAGAGGTACAACCTGGGCAGCGCCTCTAACCTGCTCTCTTGCCTAAACACTCTTAGATTATAGCTGAAATGAGGACAGATGCCAGGTTGTTTGAATATAAAGCTGTATAACTGCTTCTCTCCCCCGGACAGCAGCCTGCGGCGAGGCTAGTCTTATTCCAAGTCTCTCAAGGGTCATGTGAAGCTGGTTGTAATTATGTTCTTTGTTCAGGAAGTCACACTCCAAGAACAGAATGACTTCATTTATGAAAAGCCACTCATCTGTGCTGATTTTATGCTGAAACTGAAGCCCTGGGGGAACTGACGCTTAGGAGCTGAAGCTGCAGCTGGAAGGTGGTGAGTCTACGCTATTGGTAACTTGGGGCGTTGATTGCCTAATTCTTTGAAAATTAATATTTCTTATAAGAGGAATCTGTCCAGAATGAACAGCTTGTACCTGACTGTAGCATTGTATTTTGATTTAGTTCCCTGATCTACTTAACAAATGCCAAGGACGTAACAGCAAGTGGATTCCAGCTCCAATGAGTCCGGCATGAGGAAGAAAGTTCTGGAAGGGTGCACGCTGCCTTACCTTTCAGCAAGGAAAGATCAAGCCCTTGCCTTGCTCCTTGTCAGAGCAGGGAAAGGGACCTGGATGGTCACAGAGCATAACTAAGCTGGAGACTGAGGTTAAGAGGGGCAATTAATCTTGGGGTTTGTAACTGCACTGGGCCCTGGTGCTTCACTGTTACTTAAGGAGGCCAAAGCACATGTAACCATGGACTCCATATTTCCCTGCCAGGCTGCTCCGTGCTCTCTTCCTTTCTTCTTGCATCTGCACCTAAGGCAGCTTTTGGAGTCATCAAGCCGTTAGATTTCCTCCAGATCCACCACCCACAGGTTGCCGGTTACGAGATCTGCAAGTCTCAGTGCAAGCGTTGTCATTCGTCTCATTCATTCTTTTCCAGTTTGACAAAAATAGTCTGGCTGCTTATGAGACATTGTGAAGGCTAGAAGCCCTTAAGAGTCAGAAAATGTTTAGTTGTTAGTCAGATTTTCGTATTCTAGCTGGGAGTCACACAGCAATCAACAGTTAGTCACATGGTTTGACATCTCTGAATCGGAATAAAGGTGACATGAAAATGATAAAGCATTTCTTTTGTTGGGGCTGACACATTCTTTGTTCTAGTCTAGTCTAATACAGTGATATTCCCACTAAAAACCATGGTATTTGCTTTTCTATAGGTTGAGAATTTCATACATTCGTATAATGTGTTTGGACCTACTCCCCTGTTCCCTCCCCTCCAGTTACTCTGATATCCTTCCACGCTCTTTCTTTCCAACTTCATGTGGTTTGCTTTTAAACCCACCAACTCCACAGTACTGCCTTTATGTACATGTGTGTAGGAATGTCTACTGTATCATGGGTAGCCTGCAGGGGCTACTTCCCTGAAGAAAACTGGCCTTCCCTGCGCCAGTAACCATCTGTTGCTAATAGCTCCTCAGCTAAGGGTGAACTCCATGAGACCCTCCCCCATCTATGTTGTCATTTTTGGCTGGCTTAATCTTGTGCATACATACAGCCATGGCTTCTGTGAGTTCCTGTGTACAACAGCTCTATGTGTCTGTCAAATATTGTTTCATTAAAGATGTTTACTACCTCTTGCTTTTACAGTCCACTTTTCTTTGATGTTCCCTGAGCCTGAAGGGGGGTGTACTTTAGATATCCCATTTGGACCTGAGGATTCCACAGCCTCTTATTCTCTGCACCTTGACCAGTTGTAGGTCTCTGTATTAACTGCCATCTACTTCTGTTAAAGCTTCTCTCATGAGAGCTGAGAGATGCTCTATTATATAGGAAAAAAGATAAGAAGTTAGAAGGAAGTTTATTAGTATGTCCATTTAGCAGAATAATAGTATAGGGCCTTTACCTAGCAAGACATGTGTTTGGTGCTTAGTTCTTGATACTAGGCATGAGTTCCATTTTGTGGAGTGGAAAGGCATTAAATCCAACCAGAAAATAGCTGGTTACTACCATAGCATTCATGCCACAATTGCACCGACTGATGCACAAGCCTTGCCAGGGCAGTCATTGTATGGTTGACATCTGAGGAAGATTTCTGCTTACTTTTCTCCCCTGGGGCACCTACCCACTTCTGATTATTGAAACCAGATGCTTTTGGTATTGGACTTGGACACTTTCAGTCACACTTGTGGTTAGGAAGACAAAAGAAAATGGTACTATGATCATGCTTGATCCTAGTTGGATTCCCCTGTGTGCTATCCTCAGAAGGACTTATTTGGAGCAGGATACAGAGAATATAGTCACGGACACTCCTACTATAGTTTGGAGAATCTCCCGCAGAGCTCCGTGTAGAGTTCAAGGATCATGCTACTTTCAAGGGTAGAGCTGTTGAACGGCGTCTTGCATGGTGCATTCTTCTGTCTGCAGCACCGAAGAGATTTTGCATTCATATATTTATCCTTGGCATCTACTATTTGCTTGGCACTGTGGTGGCGTTGAAACCCCACAGATGAGGGATGGCATAGGGCTGCCTTGCAGGTGACAGGTTTAGTGAAGTAGATCGACAGCCGAACAGGTATGGGTTGGTTGTTAGGAAATCATTTAGAACAGTGGCTCTCAACCTTCCTAATGCTGAAACCCTTTGATTTAGTTCCTCATGTTGTGGTGATTTCTCCCAACCATAAAATTATTTTTTGTGGCTACTTTAGAACTGTAATTTTGCTACTCTTAGAAATTGTAATGTAAATGGCTGTGTTTTCTCATGGCCTCAGGTGACCCCAAAATTGGGTTTGTCCCCCACAGGTTGAGAACCACCCCTGATCTAGAGCCACAAACATTATCATGACTAGGGGGAAAGTGTGATGAATTTGGAGGAAGGTGCATAAATACAACCACACTCAGAATTTTACAGTGTAAGAAGGCCCAATTCTTGGGACTGCCCTGAAGTCAGTCAGTACCCTGAGAGCACTCCACAGCCTCAGGCGCTGTCTTCTTGGTAAGACCTGAAGTGGGAAGTAGAAGACTCAGCTTCTGAGTGAAGGACTGCTGTTCTCTACTCCATCCACCCTGTGGAAGAGTCCCTGTCCTCTGTCTCATGCTGCCCCTTCCCTGTGGAAAATTCTAGAGTCTAACTTAAACCTCCTCTTATTATTTTGGAAAGAGAAAAGCTGTCTGTGCAGGGATGATGGCGGAGGCTGCTTGGCAGATTATATTTAGAGGCTGACTCCCACCTTCAAACGAGCAGAAGGCTTTTCAGGTGGTTGGAGCAGTCGCTTGGCTGGGTGAGCTTCCTTTTGGATATTAGCAAGAGCTGCTTCTGAACCGCATTCTAGCAGGATCACTGGTTTGCCTGCAGAAGGAAACGAGAGATTGCACACTCTGTGTTTGAATAAACCTCCAGCCTCCACTCTGGCTGAGCAGATTAAGATTTGTAGCCCACTGGCAATTCCTGAGAACACAAAATATTTTTTTTCTTTTCTTTCTTTCTTTCACAAATGGTACCCTGGTTCCATTAGGCAGTGGGATCTGAAATTACAGATAAATACAAATAGAACACAATTCAGTTTGATGGTAGCCAACCTGGCCTTCTTGTTTACAGTGACTTTAGTTTTGTTTTGTTACCCAGCCATATTTTATTCTGAAAAAAAAAAGTGACTTGCTTTGGCTATGACTGAGCTATGAACGCTTTTCACATAGCTTGGGTTGGCTCCCTTCTGCCCAAGGATAGAGATGTGGGATGGAGGCGAGCATGAGATGAGAGACAAAGACAGGAGCCAGCATCTTAACTTTCCTCTTTCAAGCAACTCCAGCCTGGTGCAGACTCCTTTTCTCCCCATTTGTTACTGGGGCCCTGTTCCACTTTGGTTTAGATTCTCTTGACTCCCACGGCCCCATTGCTCATCCTCTCATTGACATCGTAGTTTATAGAATCCCATGGAGAATGACAGTGAATATGTTATTTGTGTGTAGGCATTCATGTACAGGAAAATACAAGTAGTGAGAAGGAATTGCTCAGGTGTGCCATTTGGTTTAAAGAACAGCCCTGGCCAGGGATCTATGCTCTTTTTTTTTTCTCAAAGTTACCTATGGGATAATTTCTGGTTGTTGGGACTTGTAACAATTTTGCCATCTTGTACGGACACTCAGTGTACTCTTCAGGCTGTTAAGACTCTTATGCTGGACGATGGATGCCAACATTGGCTTCTGACGTATGGCTGGTTGTAAATACCTTGCTTCTCTCTGTGTGACTCATTCCTGGCTCCTCCCACCAACTTATTACAACACTTCTGTTGTTCCTAGCCAGTGTTGACTCTGGCATTTCTGTTTCTTGCACACAGAACATCCAACCCTATTTAGTATTTTCCATGTCTCAGGGATACAAAGATGAGTGGCTCAGCTGCTTGCAAGAGGCCCCCAGTCTTGTGATGAATGGTAACTTACAACAGTTGAGACAGGTGGCAGTGTTGATACACGCCACACGGTGGGACAGAGAGGAAACTGAGTCAGCACTCCCTGAAAGAGACAAAGAAGCTTCTCAATGGGGCTCCCGAGGGGGTTGAAAGATGGCTAGGGGCTTTCTATGAAGACAAGAGTGGATGCTAGCATGAGGGAACAACAGAGCCCAGGGTTCAGAGGTGTGCAAGACTGTGGTCAATTCTGAGTTGATAAATATGCCCTCGTGGGGGGAATGCCAAGGCTCTACTGGAGAGAATGCTGCATGGTGTATTAGTCAGAGCTCTTTAGAGAAGCTGAACTGATAAAAATGAGCATATATAAAAAGGGAATTTGCTTGATTGATTTACACATACAGGATAGGCAGCCGAACAATGAATGTCTTCATACTGGAGAGGCTGAGAACTCTGGTAGACGCTCAGTCCACGTGACTGGATGACTAAGCAGTTCCAATCTGGTGCTAAATGCCTGGGGGACTCCTGGAGAGCCACTGGTCTTCAGTCCTTGTTGGAAGACCGAAAAATGTAACATGAGGGCCAGCTGTGGGGATTTCCGTCCCGCCCAGTACCCCACAGCCGGCAAGTCCCAAAGAAAATCACACAGAGATC
>LOEQ01006286.1:41053-53997 GCA_001685075.1 Bramus lutescens | reverse complement strand
GAAAGATTCAGCATGTCTGACCTGGCAGCTTCATGGCGGCTCTCTCTGACTCTGTCCTCTTTCTCCCAACATTCTGTTCTGTCTCCCTGACTATCTAAGTTTCTGCCCTATCAAAAGGCCTAGGCAGTTTCTTTATTTGACCAATGAAAGCAACATATAGAAAGAAGACTCTCCTACACCACTGGATTGTTCCCTTACAACATTTTCTCATAGCTGTTACAGCTCAAAGATATTTACTAAATAAATAAATAAACCATACCTGTGTTTTGAGACAGGTTATCATGTAGGCTAGCTGGCCTTGAACTCATGATCTTCCTAGATCCAGCTCTCAGGTGCAGAGATGATAGGTGTGAGCCACCATGACTGGCTAGTTTTATTGTTCAGGATTAATGAAGATATAGTCCTTTTGTTAAAGGATAAATAAAAGCTACCTTTCAGGACAGAGAAAAATAAAATAAAAGTCTGAACTCTGAGGATGAGGAGAAAAGATTCACAGAAAAAGGCAGCAGGTACACCATTAGCCAGGAGTGAAGATGAAAAGAACACAGACTTTCTAGACTATCAGAAGGGTCCTGATCAAGTGTAGCATCCATGTCCCAGTGTGATTTCCCCCAAAATAAGAGAGCTGACTTCTCTGTCACATTTAGGGGTCTGCACTGTAGTCCCAATGTTTCTGTATTCTGTATCGTTATGCCATGCCATAATCTAAGGAAGTATTTAGTTGCTGCTGAGAAAGAGGCAGCTTAGAAAGTACACTGTGGAGGGCTTTCTCTGAGAAGTAGGCAAGACTATGTAGCCTAGACAATACCCCATGTTCCAGAAACACCCAGAGATCACAGTAGAGAGGACAGTAGGCATAGTTGTTTGATAGTAGGATCAAGAGCTTCAACGACACAGCCCATGTTTCTTTTTCCACACAGTAGGTGACCCTAGTGGTGACTCTGGATAAGCAAGTGGGGCCAAGGATGCTATCCCAATTCTCCATGAATCTTCTTCCCAGGATGGATTGAAAGGTCCATATTATTTTAGTTTTTTTTCTGCCAACTTCCTAAGCATGGCAACTGTTGTCAAAGCTGTCGAACAACAAACAAACAAACAAACAAACAAACAAACAAACAAGCTGTATAAGCCAGGTCCAGAATTCCCATTTCATCCTAAGCATTGATCTTACTGTAATGTTAGAAGCCAGTAAGATTGGTGCCTGGTCTCACTCTGGGCCACCCACCCCTGTCATCCACCTCGATGTGCAGACAGCCATCAAGAGAGCTGGTTTTATACTGTTGCATCTGCTTTTCACATTACATGTCTATTCTCAAAGGTGACATGGGGTATTTTGTTTGTGCTCTAACAAATAAAGCTTGCCTGAGAATTAGAGGGTGGAGTGAGCCACTAGTTGACCATAGAGGTCTGGAGGTCTGTACAGACAAACAGGAAATGATATGGCTGGGCTGAAAGAGGACTGTAGGTGGGAGGAGACAGGTGGCCGAGGAGTTAGTAAGGTAAGAGTTAGCTGTGGCTTGTTCCTTTGTCTCTCTGATCCTTCAACATTTACCCTGGTATCTGGCTCTCAGTTTTTATTATTAGGACCAATTAGAACTTGTGTGACAATGACATGATAGTGTTGGGCTTGTCTTCCTCATCCCTGAGGCTGGGTGGCAGGATCTGCTCTTCTCATGGTTTTCATGACTTAATGGTGTGTGGTAATCCTGTGGTCATCGTGACTGGGTCAGGGATCACAGTGGCGCTTTTCTATAGCCTTGAGTTAGTTTGAGGGTGTATTAAGGAGTTCCTTCCAACTATATTGAAAACCTTTTGGCAGGGTTGGGCATAGCCTACAGGGATACACAGGTCATTAGAAGGAGAAGACGTGATGCTTAGTATTCAAGATCCAGGGTCAGAGGTGCATTTTCCAGGACTTAACAAATCTACTTTCTTGACTCTGTCAAAAAGATGGTGATCAGGCCAGGGAATTCTGCTGTTGATAGAAGTTACAGTCTTCAGATATTTTACAACTTCCATGAAGATCAGCTTAATGTGCTTAAGGCTCCTTTCTTTCTTTTTTTTTCCAGTAGATTTTAAATGCTGTAGCAATTACTTTGGCTGCAATAAAAGCTTGAAACTAGTCAGAGCATATATACTTTCCTTTCAGTATCCTGAGTGGCATGTGTAGTTATTAAGATTTAAAGCTTTTTTGGCCTTCAGAACATAAAATTCTAAGAGCTTGGGTGAAGGAGTGGAGACCAAGAGACAAAGGAAAGGAAGGAGAAGGAAGAATGAGAGGAGTTTTGCAAATGCTTTTTAGCTGTTTAATGGCATTTTATAGTCTTCTGTCTGTCTGAAAGCCTCTTCAGAGTTCTCTGTGGGTTACTCCATCAATCCTCATGCTGTCCCTTCAGAGGTGATAAAGACAAATGGCAAGAGACATGAAATATGATACGAGAGAAGAGATGCTAAAGACAAGAACATTGGTTGATTACTGAGAGCCAGCCAGGTAGCTTCCACGTTCCAAAGTCCTAGCCCCAATGGGCATGCTTGGACTGTGCATATGGCCTTGCTGTGGACCGAGAAAGAGAAGGAAACTTAACTTCTGGCTTTGTGACCCAAGGTGTGTGTGTGTGTGTGTGTGTGTGTGTGTGTGTGTGTATGTGTGTGTGTGTGTGTGTGTGTGTGTACCCTAGAGTAGGACTTGCTAAAGAGTTCCTGAAGGTAGAAAGAGGAACATGGCTTTTGGGCTGGGATATATGTTTCCTTTATTTCCACTCCCATAAGTTCTGGGTTCCTTGCTCTGATGAAGCTACCATTTAAGTGTCACAAAAAGTAATTGAGAGCATAAATGCTCACTATTAAAAGTCCGAAAGAAATGAACAGGTGGGTGTGGAAGAGAAATATCCTTGGTTTTTTGATAGCCTCTTCCAGCCCTAATTCCCCACCCAGTGAATCTCAGCAGTTGGTATATGAGAGAGGAATTGTAATTTCGTCATGGTTGAATGCATTCTATTTCCTTATATGTAGAGACTTCTCCCTACCTCCATCGTCCCATAATTATGGTTTTGTGACGAGAAAGGTATAGGGATTCTCTGGGGCTTGGGACTATCTTTGCTTTATCTGAAAGTGTCTTTCTATTCCCTCCAAGCAATGGCTGCTTCTTATCCTGCCTTGGACGGAAAGATACAAAATGGGCTTCCAATTTCATGGTTGAGGTGAGAAGAGATACTATCAGTGCAGTTCCTGGCAAACATTTTTTTTTCTAACACAAATCTAGAGTTTGTCTGTGTGGCCACAGCATGGTCAGGAAGATAAGCAGGTATATGTGTGCACATGGAGCTGCATTTCGGGTATTCCTTTTTTGAAACAGCCTAAGAACTTGGCAGAATGCTCTCTGTTTGCAATCTGAGAGTGCAGGTGGTTCCTTTGACCACTTTGAGCTACCCTTGAGATGCGAACATGGCACGCACGCAGATATATCGGCCCCAGATGGGGACCAGCGTGCCAGTCCCCCGACTGCTGCTTATTTCAGAGGGCCGGCTCCTACCCAGACTCAGCACCTTGTTCTCAAGTGCTCATAGCAAAGCAGCCTAGACGTAGCCAAGAAAGGAGAGGGTTAAGGAAGACAAATGGGGTCCAACGTGACCATCTTTTCCCCTTTCAGCTTTTTAGAAGATAAATGTTTCAGATTTCAATCTGCGGTTCCCAGCGGTCCTCTGGGAACACTGCAGTCGGCCCACAAAAATCGCTACTGCTGAGCCAACCATAGATAATGCGTCTCAGCAGGGATGACATAATGTGCTAAAAGAAGACTATGATGTAATGCCCATCTCCGAGATCGGAGCCAATTTCCGTTACAAAGCCTCGGAGTCTAGCAGGAGGTAATGAGCTAGCATAAATTGTGCAGCCCGGATAAATTCTATGTCTCATATTCCTATCTGCAGTTTTTCAAAGACAGAAAAGGAAAGAGAATTCCTAGATCAGTAGTATCTTCTTAGCAAGTCTTTGCTCGCTCCCAATTCAGACAGAGCCCTGCTCCAGGCTGTCCCGTCCCCTTGGCCCCCATGCGAATCCAGTGTCTGGGTCTATAATCTGCACTAAGGTGGTGATGTCATTGCTAATGCTCAGTTTGTGTCTGCAGATACCGTTTGGGAAGAGGGTGTGGCGTTTGAAAGAGACTGTGCCTTTCCTGGAATGTTGGAGTAACTAGGTTGGAAATGCCCCAGAGGAACTAGAGGGCAGGTGGTGAGGAACAGGGATGAAAGTCAGGATCACCTTGAAAACCTCAGAAAGGGCAATTTACCATGCTTGTGGAAGTCAGTGCACCTGGACCAAAAGCGCCTCAATAACCACTGTCCTGCCGCCTCCAGTGATTAATTATGCAGTCTGACCTCCTAGGGTGCCGTCTGCCTGGCAACAGGCAGCTGGAGTCCACCTCTTGGTTGTGCTTCAGTAGAAATGTTGGAAACAGCCATCCTTCATCTCATCGATGAAAGTCTCAGAGACTAGGGAAAGATGCACCGCACGATGCTCGCTTGGCTCTCCTCCTCATCCCAGCCACACTGCTCTCTTTCTGCTCTGTCCAGTCTTTCCTTCACTTCATTTTCAGTTACTCAAACGGTTTACAGGAGGAGCTGGGTTTTGTCTGATTTGTTTTCTTTCATGACTTCTGGGTGCCAGTCTTCACCTGTGGCTTGACACTCTCTGGAGCCGTGGTTCTCAACCTTCCTGATGCTGCTGTGACCCTTTATTACAGTTTTATCCTCATGACGTGGTGACCCCCTCAACCACAAAATTATTTTCATTGCTACTCCGTCACTGCAATTGTGCTACTGTTATAAATCATAACATAAATACCTGTGTTTTCCTATGGTCTTAGGCGACCCCTGTGAAAGGGTTGTTCCACTCTCAGAGGGGCCGTGACCCACAGGTTGAGAACAGCTGCTCTGGCTAGAAAGGGAATAGTTTTGATTCAGGGCTGCAGCTCAGGACTTCAGAGCTGGGTCGTGACGGTGCTGCCAGCTGATTGGAGCTTTGAGAGTGAAACACCATCTTTAAGTAGGGAATATACTTTAGATTAATATAAAATAAACAGATGAAAATGTTCTGGTATAAGGAAATGAGAGAAATAAAACAGAGGTGTGACATACAGGCTGAAGGATTTCTCCTGGGAGCGTGTAACCTGGAATGGGTATTGCTTTCTAACTTTCCTGTGAACGTCCAGCAAGTGTTTTATTCTTATCTGCTAAAAGAATAGGCATCACCACATCCACCAGAGGTCAACTTCAGATTCCTTACATTATACTAATATTATCCACGGGAACAACTTCCACCTAGATTTTCCCAATGTTCGGCCACCCTAAAATGTTCTCATTAATCTTCTCTCTCAAATCCTTACCAGAACCTGCTGAGGTAGATGATAATCTCCATTTTGTAGAAGAGGAAAATGGAGGCTTGTGGGTTTAAATCACTTGCCAGGATTGCATGGCTAAGATGTAGATTCCTTAATACCATTTCCCTATCTTCCATCTCTGAAGTCTCCAGATTAGAGATTTGAGTAGAGTGGATCCCTGTGTTTCAGGGGACTAGTCTTCAGGACAGTGAGTTCTTTGTAGTAGGATAAAACAAAGGCTTTGCATCTGCATCACGGGCCCTGGTGCTTACTGTTTGCAACACACCGTGTGTTCAGTAAACGCTTGCTGCATATCCTATGGAGGGAAGAGAGGGAGAGGGGATGCTTACAGCAAAGTGCAGAGGAGGTAAAAATGGGCGGAGTTTAGTTGCGTCTAGTTTGTCAGGGAAGATGCTGGGGGAAGATGGTGGGCAGTATGTCTCCTAGGAGCTAGGGAGAGGGTGTTCATTGTTTATCCTCAAGTTATCACAATTGCCTTGAATCCAGGGCCCGGAGCCCTTAAGCATATCCTCTGCTGCTGAGCTAGACCCTAAGCCTTGGCCTGCGTTCTTTAGCATCTGTCCAGGTAGATAAACCATCTCTAGAGACCAAAGTAGCAGAAGCCTGCTAGGCACAGGTGGGATTATTTATTAATATGAGACCCTTCACAGATAAGCTTTTCTGAATTCAATAATGCCAATTTCCCAAAGAATCTCTAATCCAAAAATGAATGAGAGCTGGCTCATATGTACAACACATAGGGAGGTGATGTAGGACAGAGAAATCAATTTAGATAGTTTGAACAGATTGTTTCTTTTCTGGTCAACAGCAAAGTGCATTATGTTTACACATTGGCAAGGAGGTCCTGAGACCATGCCACCTTGTTTTTTTTTAAAGTCTGAAATAACTGCGATGTCTGGTATCTTTTCTTATTATGGTTCTTCTATATTTTGAAAGTATACAGAAGAAATAATAAAGTTAAAATATTTCACCCAATGTGGCAGCTCATGCTGATAAGCCTTGCACTTGAGAGGCAAAGGCTGGAGTCCAGCAGGTCTGAGGTCATCCTGGGCTAGAGAGTAAGTCTCTGTCCAGCCAGTGCTGCGTGGTGAGACTGTCTAAACAAACAAACAAACAAACAAATTCAGTTAGTACCCAAGCAAGAAAAAAGTATGTGCATGCATGTGTATCAATGAATAAACTATTCTTAATCTACAATAGACAAAACACATATTTTTAATCAATCAACAACACTGAGCAACAGCAAGACCATCTCCATGGTAGACTCATATTTCCAGGTGTCACTGGATGTAGTGGATTTTATGTCCCCCAGAAGCACCCCAGGGCTTGCTGGTTCAGTCTCTATTGACACCTGACCTCTCAGCATTCCAAGTACCCCAACAGTCAATCCGACTCCCATTCACACCCTAGTCTTCATGTCTTGCTTGGATCCTAAAAGGTTGGCTCCCTTCCAGTGTCTCTCATCCCTTGCTTCTCTTTCACTGGGACTCAGCTCAGGTGTCCAACATGGCAACTCAGCACCCAGAGAGTTCAGACTGAGCCTCTCAGTGTTCTTTTCCTGTAGTCCGCTATGGCTTCCACACATACATCCAGCCAATTCAGTTGCCTCTCCTGTGTATTAGCCAAAGAGGTCCATTTAGTACTTGCCCAGCAAGTCTTTTGTCCTTTGACCCCGCGTCATTTCTGTTTTCAGGAACATTTGCTCCTCGATCTTTCTCATCCCCATTGCCCATGTCCTTCTCACTTTCTGACTCATGGGGATGAGTGCGATTGACTTGGGGACATTCGCGAAGATTGCCTTAGAGTCTCTGCGCATTGAGGTTTTCGGGGTTTGCTGGGTTCTTATACACAGTCGAAGAAATCTAAGTCTGTCTAAAGGTGGAGCTCAGAATGCCATGTCTGTAATAGCGGGTTCTTAGACCCCCTCCTTTCGACTCCTGTGGTAATGCTTCGTTTGACTTCCTCGAAAAGCCCCCACCTGAGCCCTTCTTGTGTGACAGCTGTGGGTGTGCAAGACCACATTCCTGGAGTTTGCAACCAGCAGGGGTATTTTTGTCTTATGGAACTCTGAGTTTCTAGTGACAAAGCTATGTCGCTTTCATATTCATGTACCATACAGTGTGCAGCAGCGTTTCCGAGCAGATGGCAGATGTTCAGCGAGATAACTGCTGAATAAATGAGATGAGCACTTGAAAATCCACACTCATGATACCAGCCGTTGAAGCATCCACTGCCATAGCGCTAGAACGCGAGGCTCACATGGGCACATTTATCTCTGCATCACGTTGTCCTTGGGACACGAATGCCCAAGGACATCTGTGAGAGGGGCTGATAATATTTGACTTTTTTGTCGTTGTTGTTGTTGGGAGGCCAAAGAGTCCAAAGCAAGCACGTGGAAAGAACAGGATGATCAGCAGTTCTCACTAATTGGCTTTGCTGTTTTCATTTAATTTTCCCACCCTCTCCTTGCCTCTTCCACATCTCTATTGTCTTCCTGCTGCTCTCCCCACTCTGACTCATGGGGAGAAGTAGGAATGATTGGTGAGGAATATGATCGATTGCTGACATTTGGGAAGACAGCATTGAGATGTTTCTGGTTTTGCTGAATTATTATGTACATTAAGGAGATCTGAGTCTTGTTTTCTCATTGTATAAAATGAAAGGACCGTAGTGATCTAACTTGAGTTCCCTGATAGCATTAGGATTTCTCTAGAAAGAGATAGCATCAAAGGCTTTCACCCCTTCGTCTGTGTGAGGAGTTCTGGAGCAGAAACCCATTCATGGTAAGAAGGCTCTGAGCTGAATGGTACAAAACAAACCAGATGGAAGGAAGTAAGGTAATGAAATCCCTGTCCACAAGGAAGGGAAGAGAGTGGCTCTCCCAAGGTGAAACAGAGGGACAGGAGGATAGCTTGTCATTGAGGCTAATGTAGACACATGCAGATCCAGATCTCAGATGGAAGAAGACTTTTATTGTCCATGCCCAAGCAGCTGACCAGTCAGGGAACCTTCATCCCTAACGATCTCTGATGTGGGTCTACCTTATGACATGTTTACTGTATTTCCTCTGACCGAGGATGGCAAACCCAGCCCAGTAGGGTGCCAGCTACTTCCTGCTTAAACCAAAATAACTATGAGCCAAGCATAAATGTCAGGCTGGTTCCACGGGCCCAGTAGCAATATTCATTGTAGGATGGGTGTCATGAAGGAAAGGAGTGGCCACTGATGGGTTCCAAAGTCTCTTGCTCATGCTGAGTAAACAGAACAGGGAAAAGAAAGACCTCTCAGGAAATACATCTGAATCATGAGTTGTTCCTATGACCACCATCCTTTTAGGAATAAACTCACCACCCAAATTCAAAATGAACAGGGCCCATGTCTGCCCCTGACCACAGACTTGTCACTGGTACTTTATGCTATACGAAATCCAAAGCTTCCTACGTGTCTAAAATTAGTTCAGCTAAACATATCATTACAGATCTGGGGAAGAGTGTCAGGGTTTTTCTTCACCCATATGTCCCAGGTGCATTCAGTTATGGGGCCCGTGGCTGCCCTGAATCACTCCTTTTAGGTGCTTGAAATAAATGACCCTCAGACTGAATTTTTTATTGCCCGAAGATGCATATTTTTGGAAAGTTTGGAAGCATTCTGTTCATCTATTTCAAATCATTTGAGTATAAAAATGTAGCATTTTCGCACTTTGGAATATTTAAGTCCTCTATTCCTTTTTTTTCCCCCAATCCTCTAATACTTTTTTAAACCTTTCAAATTAGTTTGTTTAAAGGCCAATTTTTTTTTCATCGCAGTTTTTGAGGTGGAAATGGAACTTTACCAGCTTTTAGAGGGGAAATTATGGTAGTTTGTTGTAGAGGTTAAAAACATATGGGCGTGCTATTCTGAGCTCTGTGTTTCGGGTAGGGATTTAAATACCTAGAAAGGAAAGTGGCAAGGACAGCTCCTTGTTTTTACTCTCTTTCACACGTACCTCTAACAGTAAGCCAAAGAAGAAAATGTATTCTCCTTGTCTTGCCTATTCAAGGACACTCTTAGTCTCCCCTCATCCCCAAACCCAGGATAAAAAAGCCATGGGGCCGTTTCTGACCTCTTGCTTGACACAAACCAAGTGGTTTCAATTTCTTTACTTTCCAGCCCAATTATTTTGAAATCCATTTCTCTTCTAAGTCAACATGAATATATGTTTCCTAGAAGACCAGGCCTGTAGGATATTAATAGAAGTGACTTAGGTAAAGAGTTTTGTGCTAAGTGGATTTCTTTACGGCTGGCCTTCTCAGATAACTTAGTGTGTGATGTGATTCCATTTCCCACAGTTACTGTGCCTGGGTGGACGTTCTTTTTCTTTGTCTTCCTATCCTCCCTCTCACCTTTCATGCTTTTCTCTCTCCTCCCCCTCCCTCCGTCCCTCCGTCCCTCCGTCCCTCAGTCCCTCCCTCCGTCCCTCCCTCCCTCTGTCCCTTCCTCCCTCCACACATTGTCTATTTTTCTATGTTGCTGTTTGCTATACCTAGAGGACTGACATCTTCAAGGGCAGAATCTGGGATGGAACCACCGGAATTTCTTTGAAGTTTCAAACGCCCGTGTCTTTTCCGATTCACTAAACACCTTTCTGAGCAATGCTCACTGGGTTTGAATGCTGATATGAGCTACCTCTCCCGCCTCAGTTACTCCAGGCAGTTACTTGTCTTCTCCAAGCCTTGATTCTTTTCCATACAGAATGAGAAGGCTGGGCTGGGCGGTCTTGGGAACACTTGGAGCACTCTGTGCATAGGCACTCTGAGCCCCTGGAGAACATGTGTAACGGTGAGATGATCCATATTTTCCCTCTGGAGAATCTGAACCACCAGACTCAGGTTAATCATACTGGAGTTGGCAGAGACAAGTCTGGCCACACTGAGCTGGCAGAACTGTGTGGTCACAGCAGCAAGAACTCATTAGAAAATGCCTTCTAGTGTAGCTCAGTCCCCATGTGCCTTCTTGCACTTGACCTGTCTGAGGCCACTTTCTCCCTCTCATTCTTTAGAGTTTGTTATTTATCTTAAAACTTTATCTCAATTGATTTTGTTCAGAATTTTTACCACCACTATCTTATCTCTTTCTTAAAATGTGAGCTCAGGAATTCTTCACAGTGTGGGCTACCTGACACTTTCTTTTCCAGCTATGAGGAAGTCTGCACATTAGTACATGGTGCAAGAACAGCGGGGGAACTTTCATCATATTTGGAAGGTGCATTTAGATGACCCAACTTAAACTACATGCTGTGTAGCATCCGTGGCTGGGACAAGCTCAAAGAGGGGTATTAGATACATTCCCCAAACACCTGAAGGTATTGATTTGTATTAAAGATGCTTTTGTACTATACTGGCTGTAGCTGCCTTGGGTGATGCACTATGATATAAAGGTTAGTCTACTTGGGGAACTAAGGGAAACTTGAAAATTTAAGAGGTTCGTATGCATGTGGGAGAAATTATCTCTGTGCCCCCTTACCCAAGGAGAATTTGGTTTTCTGCCACTTTTGGAGTAATGCCAGGCTGAAGGAGAAATTTAAAGACAGAGGAAAGGTAGCTTTTAACTTGGTCCCTAAGGAGTTCAGACCTTCCACAGTCAAAGGACAGTGAGGCTGATTCAGTGAAGCTCAGCACCATCTTATGTGAGACTATCTGTAGACACAAAGAAACAGTACCACAGGGGCTAGAATAAAGGGATTAACATTGTTCATCCCAGGACTGTAGTGCATGCTAGGTGTCATGGCTGTGGTGTCCCATCAAGGATCTGGGATAATGTTTGGGCTCAGCATTTGCCCCCAGCATGTTTGGAAGAAATAGTGGGAAACGAATGCTTAAGTGTTTGTGCTGCTGTCAGTGATGACAAATGCACTTTTCATTTCTAAGTTCCTGGAAGCTGCATTATGACTTGGCTGTGTAGAAAATGATCCCGCTCTTGTTTTAGATTAAATGGATTTTAAAAAATGGTGGGTGAGACAATTTCAAAAGGTGAGAACTAGGGGTAATCTTGATACCAAATTCTGGAACAATTTCAGTGACATTTACAGCTCTTCTGTTGGTATGAGATACGGTGCATGCACATGCATGTGTGTGTGTGTGTGTGTTTGGGATTCTGGAAGTACAAGTCAGAGCCTCATGGAATTCTACTATGGAGTGGTATCTCTAGCCTGGTTGTTGTTTTAAATATCTTGATGTCCTATGCTTACGTTTGTGCTATTTTCTCTTTATGGCTAGTGTTGGTCTAAAAATGAACCAAAACCACAAAACAAGAAACTTCAAGGGTACAAGAAGAAAGGGGTGTCTAATAACTTTTGTAGCACATCACATCCTCACATCCTAGTTTTGATCTTGATTGTTATGGAACTCAACTACCCTATCTCTTATTGGCTTCATGGTTTCCTAACCTGGCAGTATGAAATTCCTGCTAGAGCCCATTAGGTCATTTCTAAGCCCATGTCATTTTGTAGGTGAGAGCTATCATCTCTGGACAATCTTCTCAAGCCATGGAGGGAAGAATCTGGTCAGTAAATGCCTCCCTTCATGGTTCCCCTTTAAATGTATAACCGCAGTGTTGCTTGTATTGGTTTTTCTTTTTTGCCCCCCCCTTTCATTTCCTTTAGCTCCTAACTAGTTCTTGATACATTTCTGTAAATAAATGACCCACATGTGCACTTTTATCTCGGTCTCCATTTTCTGGAGGGAAATCCAAGCTAAGATGAAAGACTGTGAGAACCCTAGCTTCAAGGCCACTCGGAATGTGATAGTGGGCATTCGCTGTTCCTGGCACTCACTGTTCATAGCTTTCCTCATTATAGCCCCCGTAGTCTGATTTCATCCTTTCTTGACTCAGCCTATGTGCTTTTGGGGCTCACCTGGTTCTTTCCTTGACTCTCCATGAGTCAGGACACAGTCTAGTCTCAGGGTCAACAGGTGACTCAATCTGAGTCTCTGATACGCTACCAGGAATAGATCTGTTGCTCTTGTGTCCCGAGTCTGTCCATAACATGCAGAGAAGTCCATGGTGCTAGTCATCCTGCTTCCAGATAGGACTTAAGACCGGGGAAGGAAGAGCTAGTTAAAGGGCAGAAACAAAAACCCACCCTGCCCAGCATAGCTATCACCCTGTCAGTGTACTGGCTCTAACTGGCCAGCTGTGGCAGCTGTTTCCAGAATCAGAGCCTACATAAAGAGAACTAACGAAGGAAAAAGACAAGTCCTAATCATATTATCTGAGCCCTGAATCTATCTATATGCTGAACCAGCTCTGTCCCCCATTTCAGCTTGTATAAGCTGAGAGCTGTCATTCTATAATCTATTTACTTTCAGGGAAAAGGTTTCAACCGCTCTGTCAATCTGCAGGATGTCAAAGTTGACCCGGACTAGCAGATGTCAAGATGCATCTCTTTCCCATCATGCAAGTACCTTCCTAACAAGATTAAGGAAAGCTACCAGGGGATGGGCCCCCCGCCCCTGCCTGCTATCTATCTATCTATCTATCTATCTATCTATCTATCTATCTATCTATC
>LOEQ01006286.1:18727-41016 GCA_001685075.1 Bramus lutescens | reverse complement strand
TATCTATCTATCTATCTATCTATCTATCTATCTATCTATCTATCTTTCTATCCAATCAGACTAAAATGTTCTGGGTAGAATAATTTGTGGCACCGTTTCAATCTTCCATCCTAGAGGAGCTGATGCTTCTTAATATCTTTGCTAATGAGATCATGGAAACTGTGGCTAATGCGGAATCATTTCTGCCTTGATGAAAGAGATGGGTAGCTGTGTAGTGATGGCTGTGGTGTGACTCGCCTCTGGAGGCTGCTCACCCTAGTTCACTTTCTAGCATTGCTATGTTAGAGGAATACTCCGCACCAGAGCGTGCCATGAATCTACACTGAGACAATAGATTCCCAAGGGCAAATGGTGGTGACTTGCACAGTTCAGGTCTTTTCATATTTTGCACTTTAGATTTCCTCTCATATTTATTTTTATTTTGATATCAAAACCTACGGCTTTCTTTCAGAAGCCATAACCAGTGTGTTTTGCAAAGCTGCCTCTTCTGGGGCAAAGAGAGCTCAGATTAAGATGAGCTTCGGCATCCATTACAGGATAGTAGCTCACCGCTCCCAAATCTGCTCCTGTTTTTACATTCCAGTACACTGCTAATTTACCTGAGGCTGTTTGTTGTATAGTCAAGGGCTTCCAGACAAAGGACTGAGGGTTTCATCCAGTCTTGAGATGGGCTGAGCTATTGAATATCTTCAAGGGCGCTTTCTGAATTCCCTAGAGCTTGTTTGGTTTTCAAATTGCCTCAAATTCTACATCAAAGTAGCCCTGACTCTTTAAAAGATCAGTAATCTGTAAGCTCATCCCCATCGGTCTCTTTTCAAAGCCTATTCTTCATAGGCAGATACATTTTGTGGTCCTTTGAGGTGAGAGCTCAAGAAAGGGCAGCCAAAGTCACTTTGGGACAAATGGAAGGGCCTGGGGCAGGTTTGCAGATGGATATCCTGAAAGGGAAAGAGATGGCAGGCTAGAAAGGGTCTGGTTATCTTGGCAAGCTTCTTGAAGAACTGCTTTCCCCTGGGATCAACCAGCATCCATCCAATCATGTTCTCACCGCTGCTTCCATGTCCGAAGGACAACACTTACTATGAGAAATACCTCTTTATGCCTGACTTCATTGTTTCCATCTTTTTTTTTTTTGCTATGTGCCTGAGAAACTATTGTCAGGTCTAAGTGTGTTTGTATGTGCGTTCACCGTGCTGATAATTTATGCTTCTTGGTAGAGGTATGATGTGCTGAGACGTGTAGTTCTTAGAGTAAAGCTAGAGACACAAGAGGCTAATTTTCCTGTTGCTTATTTTAGCAAATCCACTGTTCGGCCAAGGGAATGGGTACTTTCGGGGAAAGAAGGCCAAGAGTAAGAGTCGGGGATCACTTCTACATTACTGACAGTCTTCAGCTCTCTCCGTGCTTCAGCTGGGCTCCGCTGTGGTCATCTTTCCTTCTTGCTGTGACTGATACATCCCAAAGAGCAATTTAAAGGAGAAACGATGTATTTGGGGTTCACAGTTTCAGAGCATTTAGTCCATGTTGTCTGATCCCATGTGCCTGGGCAGAGCATCAAGTGGGCAAGAGTAGTGGGGGCATGGGGGAAAGCTGTGGGCCTTGGAAACAGGAAGCAGAGCGTGAGACAGGAGGTGTGGAGTAGTGCGCAACCATGCGCAAACCACGCCCTCAACCTAAGCCCCACCTTCTGAAATTCCCGTAACAGTCCCAGATAATGTCAGTAGCTGGGGACCAAGCCTTGAACACATGAGCCTATAGGGGACATTTTATATGGAAACTACAACCAATTCTGTCAGGTTGTCTTTGGGGATCTATTTAGGACCTATTAAGATTTCTTACCTCGCTTAGAGACAGAATTACACAATCATTATAAGAACACTCCTCACCAGTGCCATCTGACCTTCCTTAAGAAGTTGGTTCAGAAAATCAAAAGTCTAGTGATGGCTTTAGGAATTTCCTAGATAGCTTGCTGTTTAGGCAGGAGGTTCAATAGCAAAAATCCTCTGTGAGCTTCTATTGGTCATTTCAAAAAGACTTCTTCAGTGTAGTGGCATTTCAATTGTATCTTAATAAATAAAGCTTGCCTAAAGATCTGAGATAAAACAGCCCCACTGGTCAGCCTTACAGACCAGGTAGTCTTACCACACATCTTTAATCCCAGTAGTCACACTCGGTTGCCATAGAAACCGAGTGGCACATGCCTTTAATCCTAATGGTACAAGCCTTCAATCCCAGAAGGTTGCCATAGAAACCGGGTGGCACATGCCTTTAATCCTAGTGGTACAAGCCTTCAATCCCAGAAGGTTGCCATAGAAAATGGGTGGCACATGCCTTTAATCCTAGTGGTACTAGCCTTCAATCCCAGAACTAGAGCGGATTATAAAATGGGAGGAAACAGCTCTCAGGCATAGTCTAATTCTGAAATTCCTGGAGGGAGGATCACCATTTCAGAGTGTATTCAAGGTAAGAGCCAGTGGCTGGCTATTTAACTTTTCGGATCTTCAGGTTGAACCACAATTTCTCTCTCTGAGTTGTTATTAACTGTGCATCACCAGTGCTAGTAGTGAAATATCTGAAAATTTTCCATGTTTTAAGGCATGTTCCTCAACATCATAAATTGACATAAAGAAGGACAATGAAAAGCCCTTGACTTTAAAACGTTGTGACCAGGAATCCAGGTCACAAACAGATAACCAATAAAATAACGGTCTTAGGTGGATAGGAAGACCACAGTCCCCGATATGGGCCACAGCAGCTTCTTGTTTACTCAGCATAACTCATTTTCTCTAGGAAAACAAACATATCTATTAGAGTTCTATGCAACCTTGAATCCATCATCACTCACAGACAGATCTTGATTTCATGACCAGTGGTGTGGGATTTGTGATTTATTTTGTAGCCAAAACAGAGAACAGAGCTGTTCTTATTATTTTATTTGCCCAAACTAGGAGTTGATGGAACTAGATCAGACATTTTTATTTCCCAGGAAAAGTTTCACTGAGTCACTAAGCCTACATGTCTTAAGAAGTCCAGGAAGCAACACGTGGTGACGAAACAAAATAAATTAAAATCTTGAGTCAGACAAGACCAGACTTACGTCTATGATCTGTCTCTAGCAACTGTGTGCATTTAGCTAATTTA
Organism: Bramus lutescens; assembly: GCA_001685075.1. Taxonomy (NCBI): domain Eukaryota; kingdom Metazoa; phylum Chordata; class Mammalia; order Rodentia; family Cricetidae; genus Bramus; species Bramus lutescens. The sequence goes on along the minus strand of LOEQ01006286.1, from coordinate 37,875 downwards.
TTTAATCTCGGTAGTGTTGTCTTTACTCACTGGGAGAGAAGGAATAATAAGTCTTTTTCAGGGACTTTAAGAGGGAAAATTACTTAACCTACATATTCCTAAACATGTGCAGTCACTAGGCACCCCATAAATGGTGACACTCATGCAAAGTGCCTCTCATTAGGTCATTCTTAAATGCTTATGTGGAGTCAATGGGCACTGAGACATATACAAGGGAGGTAGGTTCCTCTAATACTGTCTCGACAACAGACTGTGAAATTTTGAGTGCCAGATAAACAACAATAAGCATCTAGGATGATACCTCATGAGATAAATAAAATTGTTTTAAAATCTAGGCTTGTTTTTATTAAGTGACATATATATATGCTCTAGCATATCAGATAGACACTATAATGTAATTAAGATTAATTTTATTTATTTTATTTGACTGAAACCCATGGTTTGGTCACAGAAAACTAGTCTGTGTCATCACAGGTGGCTAGTTTAAAATAATTTAGAAAAAAGCAGAAGTTTAAATGACTGCTTGTCAGGGTTAGAGAAATTTGCAAATATAGATGACCTTATACATGTGGTTCTTAAGTTGCTTGCAAAATAGATTGTCTTTCCAAAATGTCTGTGTTGGAAAGACTGGTCCCCATTGCAAGACAGTAGAGCGAGTCCTGGTGGTGTGAGTGTCAGTGACCCTGGTTACCTAGGTTTATTTTTAATTTTTTTATTTTTAACTTTTATTGATTCTTTGTAGATGTCACATTATGCATTCCGACCCCACTTAGCTCCTTATTCCCTGGCATCCACCCTTGCCCTTACAACCTCTCCCCCAAAACAAAACCAAATTTAAAAAATAAACCAAAAATAAACAAAACAAAGAAAAACAAAACAAATTAACAAGCAAAAAAAAAAAGAAGAAAGAAAAAAAATTTGTCATGTTAACTGTAGTATGGCTGTTGAGTCACGCAGTTTACCCTGTAGTCCATTCAGCTTCGCTTGCAAGGGTTCATTACCAGGAGCCTTTGGTCTGGCTCGAGACCTCTGGCTTTTGCTACACCACTGATAATGGACTCTCACTGGGTCTCCTTCTGGATATCCTGTTGTCCTGTGTCTTGGAGATTGTCCTGCTGTTTTGGATCTAGGCTTTGGATATAGGTTTGTCCACTTCACATGCTCCAACAGTTAATAGATGGGTCGGATGTTGGGGTGGGCCAACTCATAGCCCTGGTTCTGGGCCTGTCTGTTGGGTTGGTCAGCTCAACAGTTTTCCCTCACTGTCGCTACCTGGATGAGCTGGCTCTCCAGCCTTGCCTCTGCTACCTCACCGGATGCAGCCTGCAGCAAGGAGCAGGGTCAGTTCTGCTGCTCTCAGCTCCTCAGTTCTGGGCCACCCACACTCACACCAGCAGGATCAGCTCTACCATTTTGCCCAGGTGAGGTGCATGCCCCACTCTTCTGATTGCTGTAGGAGGCAGCCAAGGGGGGGGGGCAGAGGGNGGTCAGTTCTCTTGCTCTTACACCCTCAGGGCTGCACCCCAACAACAGGGTCAACTCTAGTGTGAATCCTGTTTAGAGAAGCAGTCTAAAGAGATAATTTGGTAAAATGAACTCATAGGGCTGAGCCCCGATCTAATATGATTGGTGTATTTGGAAGAAGAGGAAAGGAGACACAGGCAAGCACACTGGGGAAGCCAGGTGAAGACACGGGGGTGGACATTCATATGAAGCAGCAGATGAGAGGCCGCCAAAGAGACCAACCAGCTCTGGTCTCTCAGAATCAGCACTCCAAAATCAAGAGAATACTTTCTGCTCCTTAAGCCACCAGATTTGTTAAGAGCCATCCTAGCAAAGCGACACAAATACTATGACATGCCTCAAAGATTTGGTCTTCTAGCTGGGGCCAGGGTCATTCAATTTACTTGAAGCTACCTATTATGTTTTTCTTAAAGGAAAAAGAAAGGACTGGAATTTGTTGTTTCTCCTTGAGCTAGTTACTTCTGTCCATTGTGGTACCACATTGAGAAGGTGCTATTAAATCTAGATGCGAGAGAAATAAGAATCTACTGGGGGAGATAACTGAAGTAATTTAAATGTGTGAAAAATCAGCTTGACTCACTGGGGAAGGGAGTTTTCCATTAATACAAAGTTTGAAGGCCTTAGCGTCCCAAGGATGATAAAGAACAGTATGGAAGTCTAATGGGAATTTCCAGGTAGGTAGGAAGACCTGAAGTTGAGTCTGAAGTTTAACTGTCATGAATGGTGTATATGCTGGGTAGCATTTTGTCAACTTGGCATAAGTTAGCATCATCTGGGAAGAGAGAAACTCAATTTAGAAAAGGCCTACATCACATTGGCCTAGAGGCAAGTCTGTGGGGTTATTTTCTTGATTAATGAGGGTTGTAGGAGAGGGTCCAGCCCATTGTAGGCTGTGCTAATGCTGGACACGTAGTGATAAATTACTTTACAAAGAAATATCCTCATCACTTTAAAGTTAGCTACAGAGGCAGGGATGAAAAGTGGTCCTGGGTAGTAGAAAGAAATAGTGAGCTAAAAAAAAATCCATGAAGAATAAGACAGTAAGCCGTATTTCTCTGTGGTCTCTGCTCCTGTTCCTGCCTCCAGATTCCTGTCTTGAGCTCTTGCCCTGGCTTCCCTCAATAATGGACTGTGATGTGAAAATGTAAACCAAGCAAACCCTCCCTTTCCCAAAGAGTGTTTGTTATGATTTTTTATCATGGCAATAGAAAGGAAACTAGAGTAGTGTGATTTGGGTCAAGTGACTTTGTGGTTTTGAATCTGTCCTTATTTTGAAGATGAGATGTTTCATTTTGTTGTTAGAAGGATTAAACGAGTTAATGATGGCTTAGTGTATAACTGTACAGTTAATGCTGTTTTGTTGGTGTTAAAGCTGTAAAACTCTACTACAAAAACCATGGGGGAACTCATACTCACCTTACAATGGTTTAAGCAGAGATCGCCAAATGTGAGATTTTGATGTGATATTCTTTTTTAGCTATGACATTGACTGATGCAGAGACCTCTGTTGGTCCTATAGTTTTAAGCTTCATAGTAATGAATTACCTTACAATGAAATACCCTCATTGCTTTGAAGTTAACAAAAGGGGTATAGATTAAAATGTTAATAAAAAGGTATGGATGCTGTTTTAGGTCAGACTGGGCTGTGGTTAGATGTGACACTTGTTATTGATCCTTTGGAACTGTGGGTAGTTTTCTAGGTATCTGTATATGCATGAGAGAGGAAATAGGATATGGTCAGTGAGCTATGTTTAGAGCTTAGTTTATCCTCTGTTTTTTTTTGTCAAAATCCCATTGCTTCACTAGCCCCCTTCACATTTGTGGTAAACCAGTTAGCTGATCACTGAGGCTGAGCAGAATGCAACATACAAGGCTAATGGCTGAGAAATAGACTTCCTTCACAAAGTTTAAAGGGGCACTGACTCAGACTTAGGCTCATATATTACCCAGGAACCTTTAAAATAGGAATGTTCTTTCTCTGTGAAGCAATGGGGATAAAAGTTTTTGGTCTAGAAGTTCCTCGTGGTCCTTCTCAGTGTATAGGTAGGTAGGCCACTGTGCTTATCTGGAGGAGGGTGGGCTCTCTCAATCATCATACACATGTTTCCTACCAAGCTGAGCCCCAAGAAAGGATCATAGCATAGATCCTGGAGGAGTAGAAGAGAAGAATACAGGACCTCCAGGCAACAAAGTCCCAAGAAGCCTATGGAAGTTCCATGTAACCTCAGAAGAACTGACTTTAGTAGGGTTAAGTATCTCCTCTATTCAGACCAGCATACCACTGTTTTCCCTGAGTCTTCGAGGTCTTTGCCAGGTCAGATTCTATCTGGCTTGCTAAATTACATTCTTTAGAAAGTTATTGAAGGTTCTAACAGAGTATAAAATCGTGCTTGGTATTTTATTGTTGTCTTTTCCTTCTCAGAGTGGATGGGCTAATAAGAATTCCTTTGACAGAAAAACGCACGGACACTTGGGGACAATTTCCAACCAATGATACAAGAAGATATGTTCTTCCTGGGAGTACTGACCAGTGGTCTAGATAAGTTTGAAAGCAAATAACCAAAGCACACACAGTTCAATAAGAGTGGAAAGCTGGAAAGCAGTGATGCCAGATGGCAGCTGGAGAGGCAGTGGATTACTACCGAGGAGCAGACTACAGTGAGAGAGGGCATTACCAAAGGACAGACCTATTTTGGGACGTCTCACCGAATCACAGAACAATGGGAACTAGAGGTGACAGCTGGTCTGTTAGCTCCTTAGTGAGCAAGCACCTGGACTACCACTCCGATTGTGGAGAGCTAGCTTGAGAGGGGCAGAGAACCTTAGGAGATTTGGAGAAGGAGAAATTGGAGGTGAGAAGGACTCAGGAATAGGGTCTGAGCGAGGTCTGAAAAAAACTGAATATGGATAGCTCACAGGGAGAAAGGCAGTAGTCTACCAGTTTCTGACATCCTAAAGGGCAGGAATTTTTGTTTCTTTATTTTATTTACTATCATTTCGGGTGCAGGGGTTATTTGGCTTTTGTTTCTACATCACTGTTCATCACTGAAAGAAGTCAGGACAGGAACTCAAACTGGGAAGGAACCTGGAGGCAGGAGCGTCTAGAGGCAGAGGCCATGGAGAGGTGCTGCTTATTGGCTTGCTTCTCATGGCTTGCTCAGCCTGCTTTCTTTTAGAACCCAGGACCATCAGACCAGTGGTGACCCCACCCACAATGGACTGAGCCCTCTCCTGTTAATCATCAATTAAAAAATGTCCTGCAGGCTTACCTACAGCCTGACCTTATGAAGGCATTCTGTTAATTGAGGTTCCCTCCTCTCAAGTGACTTTAGTTGTGTCAAGTTGACACCGAACTAGTCAGCACAGTTGACCCTGGCAAGCATTATCACTATCAGGGTTGTTATAACCAGAAAAGCAGAGTTGGGGGTTGACAGGATGAATATTATGAGAAAATGTTGTCCTTCTGTGTAGTAATAGGGGAGCGGGCCTGGCCTGCTTTTCGTCCGGCCCAGCTCCNAGTTTCTTTATTAACCAATGAAAGTAACACATAGACAGATGACCCTCCTACATCACTTCTGTATTTCTGTATCTGTTTACACAATTGGACCACCACACTCCTGAGGATATCAGTGTTTGTGTGTGTGTGTGTGTGTGTGTGTGTATACACCCTAATACTTGAGATATTTGAAAGGACATTTTCTGTACTATAGTACTATGAGCTTTCTGAATAAGACACCATTATAGTCCAAGGTTATCTAATCGAAAAAACCCCTAGAATAGGACCTATGTGAATATTTTATAATTTCTTGTTTGATCAATGTCTGTGGTCACCTAACCTCCAACTTTGGCAATCAGTATCTGTATGTAGCCTAAACCCTGACTTCTAGAAATCTAGGGCTTAACAAATTAACCAAAAATAGTCCTCTAAAATGCTTACTTCTTTTTTATTGGAAATAGATTTTTTCATATAATATATTCTGATTATGATTTCCCCTCCCCAACTCTTACAAGAGCCTCCTCAGTTCCCCACCAACCCCAAAAAACCACATCTTTTTTCCCTCATTTTCATTAGAATACAGACAGGCTTCTAAACTAATAAGAATAAGAATAAGATAGAAAAACAAATAAACCAGAATAAGAAAAAAATACCAAACAGAAGAAAAGAGCTAAAGCAAAAGCATAAGAAATTAATGTAGCCACTGAGAGATACACATTTACACAAACAGAAAGCTCATAAAAACAAAAGTAGAAACCATAATATCTAAATAGAAGTTCTGTAAGGTTAAGAAAAATGTGTAGACAAAAAAATCTTCCAAAATTACTATTGGGTTCATTTTGTGTTGACATTTACTGCTGGGCATAGGGCCTTAAGTGTGGTTTATGAACCCAGTGAAGCTCATTGGAGAAAGCAAATTTTTACATTGTGAGCGGTTATCTTTAAAAAAAATGTCGATTTGATTTTTGTAGTCTTTTCTATGATGAGAAAGGATAAATTTCCAAGAATGAGCAGTAGAGGCTCTGTCCTCACCTGGGACGCATTGTCTTTCCACAGCAGAGACCTGGAGGCTCAGAGGATGCAGAGGAAGGGCCATTCTCTAAGGAGGAGCTCATTGCTGACTTTGATAAGTGACTCACTCCTAGAAGATGCTGTTATAGGTCACCAGAGACCTGATGGAGTGATTGGAAATCCGTGGAAGAAGGAACGTGCCCATACAGCACAGATTTTGATTCAGGCTGAAATAAGCCTTCTTTTTGTTAGTTGCAGCTGCAGAGCCAAAGTTCTCTGTCCGGTTGGAGTATAGCGGTTTATTGTTTGTGTTATAATAAATAAAGTGCTTGAAGATCAGAGGGCAAAGCAGCCAAGTTAGTCAGCTATACAGGCCAGGGAGTGGTGACACACACCTTTAATCCCAGGACTCCAGAGACAGGCAGACAGATCTCTGCGAGTTCAAGGTCACCTTGGGCTACACAAGATATAATCTGTCTAAAAGAGAAACAGAGCTCACAAAAAGGTGATCCCAGCAGATGGGATCACACATCTTTAATCCCAGCACTAGGGAGGTGGAGACAGGAGAGATATGGCTGGGCCGAGAGAGAAATATAAAGGGGAAGAGACAGGAACTCATTGAGTTAGAAGATTCATGGAGATAGACAGGATCTCACCCCTATTGGTCTGAATATTTGGTAGAAGGTAAACATCTGTTTGTTTAGTGGTTGACTGTTTTGCTTTTCTGATCTTCGTCTTGAACCCCAATATCTGTCTCTGGGTTTTTGTTATTCATGTTACATTGGAAGGCATCTTGAAAAGGCCTTTGGGTCTAGGTCCTCACAAGCCTTCTCAGATATCAGAGGCTAGGAGGGGCCAGGCAGTGTCACTATCTATTTTTATTTATCTGCAAATCCTACCTCTCAGGTGACTAGAAAACCTATGCAGACTGACAGTTTTCCTTGCTTAGCTGAGTTGGCTCTCAGTGGTCTGTGCCACCGCTGTTATGAGTGTATTCAAGAGCTTTCCGGCCAGCTCTGCCAGCCTCAAGGCAAACCTTCACAGGAAGGCTCAAGATGGGCTAAGGAAGGAAGAAGACAAAACAATGAAGTGTGGTAAGGATAGGTACGGAGGAAAGAAAGGACAGGAAGGCTTTGAGAGAAAATAGCTTAGGTTAACTCTGAGGCTTTCTTTGATCCTTTCTTCTTGTGACTGGTTTAGGGTCCACATAATACAGAAATGGAAATGCTCAGCAAAGTCCACAGCTAGATGGGATGATTCTGATTTGCAGATACACAGGGGTGGAGAAGATCAGTGATGATCCACTCCTTCTGCTTCCCTTTGCTTAAGCATATATAAAGAGAGTCCCTTTGGAACGATATGCTACATCTTTTGCAAGGCTGTTCATCTTTGGGGAGAAAGTTTAGTTAGTGATGGTGATTTCTATGATTTCCTTGCTTGTCCTACTGTGCCACAGGCTGCTGTGCTCCCAATCGTTTTAGAAATAAAACCCTTTTTATTCGAATTCTGGGGAAACAGAATTTATGCTTAACTGCCAGGTAGGTATGAAAGCCCTTGGGTTTTGACCTTTGGTATTGAGAGTCTTTCTAAAATATCTACATTCATTTCAGTGTCCATGCAGAGTCCCTGGCACAGTCTAATCTTGCTTTGGTGATTGAGCACCTTGGAGCCCCTCAGCTCTCCAGACATAAGGGTAATGGGAACGAGGTGAACCAAAATCATCCTAAGCTTTATCTGAGAAGGCGCCTTTGTCTAGTGATATTTGAATCTGGAACCAAAGCTTAGTTCTTGCTTCAGCTCAAGTTCCTGCAGTCCTCAACACCAAATGCTGTGCTTCTGCCCAGGGAAAAGGAGCTCAGCATCCATGTTGTTCTTCCTAAGAGATTACAAAGCATTGACGATGACCAGTGGCAGAACAGCTGTGCCTGCAAACAACAGAATAATCTTTAAAGGACTGTTCTACTGGTCCTTAAAGGATTGTTTCATTCCTTGGAGCACAGCAGGGGACTCCTCAGTTTCAGTCCTGAGGCCACATGACATGCAGGAAACCTGGATGGGCCCACACAACACATGGGAGACTCCTAGGGACTTCCCAGCACAGTTAGTTACTGTGTATTCATGGGAGTGGGGTAGAGGAGTCATGCCGCATCTGTCTTGGTTCCCTCTTTGGGTTCAAGGAAAAGTACCAGGTTGAAAAACACAAATATTCCATTCAATGATAGCTTGTAAAAGTCCCTGCAGAGTCACCCTTTCCATGGTCATTGCCAGAGCGATGGCCATGTGAATCACACGGGGAGGAGAGGGACATAGTAGTAGCTCAGGGTTCTTACTTGCCATGGCTGTCTTTGCTTGTGATGCCAACCAGGAGAGAACCTGCTGCATTGAAACTGCACAATTGCTCTGAGCTGCAGGACTTCCCACATCTATGAAATAAACGTCCAAAATAAATTAGAGCTGGGTCAAGGACAGGAGGATTCAGCTAAGGGAGCCCTGTGGTTCTTGGCTTGTCATGAATGATGTATAGAATGAGGTAATGCAACCAAAATTAAGTGAGAGCTGCAGAGTCACTTTTCACACAGCTGGAATGGAAGCTTTTTGATGACCGAGTGATTTTTAAAAATGTCCTGGAGCATCAGAAGGCCTGAGTTCTGGAAGCGCATTACTTCACTGCCTTAGGTCACAGGTCAAATTGGCCTTCGGGGAAGGAGGGCCTTCTCTGAGGGGAGGCTGCCTCAGAGACTATGATATTGTAGGTGTGGAAAAGCCTTTCCTTTAATATTTATTTTTTCACTACTTGTGATCTTAGCCTCCCAACCTAGAGGCTCAGCATAATTGCTGCTGGAAACTCAGGGCACGGGAAGGAAAGGATGAGACATAAAAGCCTGAAATGAACTGCTTGCCCAGAGGGAGCTCATGGACCTAAACTGAGTTAACAACAGGCAGCCCCAAAGGCCACTGAGAAACAGAACTGTGTCTGCCTTCAGAGTTCTTTACTTGGGGCTGCATTTATTATGTTTTTCTTTCTCTTTTTTATTAGTTCTTTGAGGATTTCATACAATGTATTTGATCATATTCATCCTTCTCCCCAGCTGCCTCAGATTAACCTCTTCCCCACTCACCCAACTTTATGTCCTTTCTTTGTTTCCACCCATTGAGTGCAATTTGAGTTCCGCACATATCTCTGAGTGTGTAGCCTTTCACTGGAACATGGTCATTTTATCAAGGACTCTACTTTTTTTTAATTGATTTTCATTGAGCTCTACATTTTTCCCTGATCCCCTCCCTGCTTCTCCCCTCCCCTTCAACCCTCTCCAAGGTCCCCATGCTCCCAATTTACTCAGGAGATCTTGTCTTTTTCTACTTCCCATTTATATTAGATCCATGTATGACTCTCTTAGGATCCTCATTGTTGTCTAGGTTTCTGCTATTATGATTTGTAAGCTGTTTTTTTTGAAACATCATATTCAGTGAGGTAACCCAGACCCAGAAAGACAAATATCATATGTACTCACTCATAAGTACTTTTTAAAGAAAGTTGACTATGCCTCTCCTAGTAGCTATCAGTTATCAATAGCTCCTTAAATAGGCATGAGAATTTATTCCCACTTCTCTTTTCTATGCTGGCTTAAGTTTACTTAGGTCTTGTGCCATAACTTTTGAGAGTTTGCGTGTCTTGTGTCCATATGAACATGTGTGCAGAAAACACTGAATCACTGTAGTCATCCATCACCTCTGGCTCCTAAAAAAAACCTTTTTGCCTCCTCTTCTGCAATGACCACTAAGTATTGGGAAGGGGCTGTTATATAGATGTTGCTACTTAGGGCTGAGAATTCTGCATCTATTTCCATCAGTTGCTGGATGAAACCTCTCTGATACCAATTGTGCTAGGCTCCAGTCTAAAAGTATAGTAGACTATCATTACTGTTTTTTTTTCTTCCAGTCAAGTTTAATTCTATCCTAGTCTTTGAGCTATGCAGCCTCTAGGTCCTGGCCTTCTAGGCAATGTCAGGGGTGGGTTCCTTTTCGTGGCATGGGTCTCAACCTGGACCAGTCGTTGGTAGCCACTCCCACAATTTCTTTGCCACCTTTACCTCAGCACATTTTGTAAGGAGGACCAATTGCAAGTTTTGTGACTGGGTTGGTGTCCTAATCCTTTCCCTGATGTCTTGCCTGGTTATAGAGATGGCCAATTCATGTCATCCTGCATTTCTAGCAGTCTTAGATAGGGTCACCTTTGTAGATTCCTGGGAACTTCCATTGCACTAGGTTTCTAGCTAGTCCCTAAGATGGTCCCAATTTCATTGTTTTTCCCAGTACCCTCTTCCTCCACTTCCCCCACTTGATCCCTCATGTTTCTGTTCCTCAAACCCTTCCAGCCATAAAGTCTATTCAATTTCCCCTTCTCAGGGAGATTCATAATCCCCCCTTGAGTCCTCCTTGTTACTTAAGCTTCTCTAGGTCTGTGAACTGTAGTCTGGGCATCCTTTACAGCTAATGTACACTTATGAGTGAATACATGCCATGTTTGTCTTTCTGGGTCTGATTTGCCTCACTCAAGATGATTTTTTCTAGTTCCATCCATTTCTCTGCAAATTTTCATGATGTCATTGGTTTTAACAGCTGAGTAATATTCCATTGTATAAATGTACCACAATTTCTTTATCCATTCTTCAGTTGAGGGACATCTAGGTTGTTTCCAGTTTCTGACAATTATGAACAAAGCGATTACAAACGTTGCTGAGTAAGTGTCCTTGTGATAGGATGGAGTATCCTTGGGGTATATGCCCTGGAGTGGTATAGCTAGGTCTTGAAGTAGATTATTTCCCAGTTTTCTGAGAAACCACCTTATTGATTTCTAAAGTGGCTGTACAAGTTTGCACTCCCACCAGCAGTGGAGGAGTGTTCCCCCTGCTCCACATCCTCTCCAGCATGAGCTTGTGTTTTTATCTTAGACATTCTTGTTAAGTATTCTTCCTTGGCTGGCAAACCTCTCTGCCAACAGAATAATCCAAATCAGACCAAATCAGACTGAATTAGAAGATGCCCAGGTTTAACTGATGCCAACACTCCTAGGTAGCCCCCCAGGAAAACACAGAGAAGGGAACAGAGAACTGAAAGACCACAGAAAACCGGAAGACCATGTGTTCATTCTCTGGTGGGGGCAGGCAGTTTAAATAGCCTGTGGGAGTGGTCTTGACCCTCCCTGGGGAGGGGTTATTATTTGGCAGGCTTTCTTGGAGGTGGAGTCTGGACTGACTCCCAGGGGTGGGGGGTGGGTATGAAGTTTTCTGCCCAACATTTTAAGATGAATGCCAGGGGGCTGGGGTGAAGCCCCAACTAAACATTTCAGACTCTTTGTATAAAGGGGTGTTAGGGAGCTGAGGTGATGCTTTTAACCAAACAATTCTGACAGGTGTAAGATGGAATCTCAAAGTCATTTTTGATTTGCATTTCCTTAATGACTAAGAATGTTGAACATTTCTTTAGGTGTTTCTTGGCTATTTGAGTTTCCTCTGTTGAGAATTTGTTTAGATCTCTACCTCTTTTTAAATTGGATCATTTTGTTTGTTTATATTTAGTGTCTTGAGTTCTTTATATATTTTGGGAATTAGCCTTTTGTCTAATGTGGAGTTGGTGAATATCTTTTCCCATTCTCTAGGCTGCTTTTTGTCCTATTGATAATGTCCTTTGCCTTACAGAAGCTTTTCAGTTTCAGGAGGTCCCATTTATTAATTGTTGATTTTAGTGCCTGGGTGATTGGTGTTCTGTTCAGGAAGTTGTCTACTGTGCTAATGTGTTCAAGGTTATTTCTAACTTTCTCGTCTATCAGGTTCAGTGTACCTGGATTTATTTTGAGGTCTTTGATTAACTTGGACTTGAGTTTTATGCAGGGTGATAGATATGGATCTATTTGCATTCTTTTACATGCCAACATCCAGTTATGCCAGCACTATTTGTTGAAGATGCTTTCCTTTATCCATTGCACAATTTTGGCTTCTTTGTCAGAAACCAGATGTCCATGGGTGTGTGGATTTATGTCTGGGTCTTTGATTTGATTCCATTAATCCTGTTGCTTGTTTTTATGCCAATACTATGCTGTTTTTATTGCTATAGATGAGGGATGTGATATCTCTGGAAGTTCTCTTACTGTACAGGATTATTTTAGCTATCCTGTTTTTTGTTTTGTTTTGTTTTATTTTGTTGGGCTGTTTTGGTTTTCCATATGAAGTTGAGTATTGTTTTTCAAAGTCTGTAAAGAATTGTATTGGAATTTTGTTGGGAATCCCATTGAATCTGTAGATTGCTTTTGGTAAGATTGCCATTTTTACTATGTTAATTCTACTGATCCATGAACATAGGAGATCATTCCATCTTCTATTATCTTCTCCAATTTTTTTCTTCAAAGATTTGAAGTTCTTGTCGTACAGGTCTTTCATTTGCTTGGTTAGAGGTACACCAAAATATTTAACATTATTTGTGGCTATCATGAAGGGTTTTGCTTCCCTGATTCTTTCTCAGCCTGCATTTTGTTTGTGTTTAGGAGAAATACTGACTTTTTTGAGTTAATTTTGTATCCAGCGTTTTCACTGAAGGTGCTTATAAGCTGTAGGAATTCTCTGGTAGAATTTTTAGGGTCACTTAATGTTTACTACCATATCATCTGTAAGTAATAATACTTTGACTTCTTCCTTTCCAAGTCATACTCACTTGATCTCCTCATGTTGTCTTATTGCTTTAGCTAAAATTTCAAGTGCTATATTGCATAGATATGGAGACAGTGGACAGCCTTGTCTTGTTCCTGATTTTAGTGGAATTGATTTTAGTTTCTCTCCATTTAACTTGATGTTCATTATTGGTTTGCTGTATATTACCTTTATTACCTTTAGGTATATCACTGTACCCCTGATCTCTCCAAGATCATGATGGGATGTTGGATTTTGCCAAAGGTTTTTTTCAGCATCTGATGAGATGATCATATGTTTTTTTCTTTCAGTTTGTTTATATGGTTGATTACATTGGCAAATTTTCATATGTTGAACCATCTCTGAATGTCTGGGAAACCCATTGATCATGGTGGATGATCTTTTTGATGTGTTCTTGGATTCAGTTTGCCAGTATTTTATTTTTTACATCTATGTTCATGAGGAAAATTAGTCTGTAATTCTCTTTCTTTGTTGAGTCTTTCTGAGGTTTGGGTATCAGAGTGACTATGGCTTCATAAAATGAATTTGGCAAGGTTTCTCTTGTTTCTATTTTGTGAAATAATTTGAGGAGCATTGGTATAACTCTTGGAAAGTCTGGTGGAATTCTATGCTAAAATGATCTGGCTCTGAGCTTTTTTTGGTTAGGAGACTTTTAATGACTGTTTCTATTTCTTTGGAGGTTATTTTAATTGTTTATTTGATCTTGATTTAATTTTTGCAAGTGATATCTATCAAGAAAATTGTCCATTTCTTTCTAGATTTTCCAATTTTGTAGAGTATAGGTTTTGAATTATGATCAAATTAATAATTCTCTGGATTTCCTCAGTGTCTGTTGTTATGTTCCCCTTTTTGTTTCTAATTTTGTTAATTTGGATGTTACCGCTCTGCCTGTCAGCAAATTTGGATAAGGGTTTATCTATCCTGATGATTTTCTCAAAGAATCAACTCTTTGTTTTATTGATTCTTTGAACTGTTCTCTCTGTTTCTATTTTATTGATCTCAGCCCTCAGTTTGATTATCTCCTGTTGTTTACTCCTCTTGGTTGTGTCTGCTTCTTTTTGTTCTAGGTAGAGTTTTCAAGTGTGCTGATAAGTCACTAGTATGAGATCTCTCTAATTTCTTTGAAGGCACTTAGTGCTATGAACTTTTCTCTTAACACCACTTTCATTGTGTCCAATAAGTTGGGAATCCTGAATATTCATTTTTATTGAATTCTAGAAAGACTTTAATTTCTTTTTTATTTCTTTCTTGACCCAGTGGTAATTCAGTAGAGAGTTATTCAGTTTCTATGAGTTTGTAGGCTTCCTGTTCTTTCTGCTGTTGTTGACATCCAGCTTCAATACGTGGTAGTGGTAGTGTGATAGGATACAGGGGGTTATTTCCATTTTTTTGTATCTGTTGAGACTTGCTTTGTGACCATGTATATGGTCAGTTTTGGAGACAGTTCCATGAGGTACTGAGAAGAAGGTATATTCTATTGTGTTTGGGCGAAATGTCCTGTAGATATCTGTTATTTGAATCATAATGTCTGTTAGTTCCATTATTCTTTTTAGTTTCTGCCTAGATGACCTGTCCATTGGTGAGACTGGGGTTCGATGTGTGATTTAAACTTTAGTATTTTTTTTTTTTACAAATGTAGATGCCCTTGAGTTTGGGGTATAGATACTCAGAATTGAGATGTCATCCTGGTGGATTTTTCCTTCATTGAGTATGAAATTTCTCTTTTGATTAATTTTGGAAGTGGGAAGGGGTGGGTACTGGAAAAAAACTCAACTCAGGATCCTCAAAGAAGGCTCAACAATGTGTATTTTACTTGGCACCAGCTCCTTTTTTGCTGCTTTCTGGATTACTCTCTTTGGTGTCTACAGGACACCTTCCTTATTCCAACATCTCTGGCAGGTGTGGGGGGCTCATTAGCAGGTTGCTCTCAGTGTCCTGGTTATGAGGTCATGACTCTCAGGTCATTCTGGTAGAAACTGCAGTTAACAATACGCCTTCAGTGAGTAGTGAAACAGGGATCTTGGATTAGGCTTGGGGGTGTGTGGATTATTAAAGCCATTTGAAAGGGAACTTGGAGATCATTGTATTTCTATTCAAATATTTTTCAAAAAGTAAATAAAATGTGATTATGAAAATGCAGACATTAAAGCAAATGAAACCAATTGAAACTCTTGCCTGCCCTGGCTTCTCCCTTCATCTCTCCTTTTTTACAATCTAGCTCCTGATTATATTATAAATTTTGATTAGCAATACCTAGGTATAAGTCAAACATAAAAGAAAAAGAGTCATCTAAATATAACCAATTGCCAATATAACCAAAATTTGCACTTAATTGTAAGATTTGCTTACAAATACAATGATGAATATATGATTCTGGTGGGAGCTATATGTTATAAATTTCATTTATAATTACCTCATAGATGTAATTCTTAAAATCAAGTTTAAGGGACCATTAAGGACATTTTAGTAATAAAAAGTTGATTACTGGTTGTGCATTCTAAAGAATGGTGAAATAGGCATTTGAAATATTTCAATGACCTTACAAAATCTCTTTCTGAAATTGGTGCTGGCCTCTCGGGTACATACACTCATTCTCAAAAAACAAATATCCAACTGTCTTAAACAAGGATTGATATTGGGTCATACAACAGGCAATTCAGAAGGACTGTGGTCTTTATGTTAGATTTAATGAGTCAAAACCATGTCATTAAAGGGCTCTTCATTTTTCTGGAACCTTAGCGTCATACTCAAGTTGACTTTCTCATATTCAAAACATGTCTGTGGGCAGCATTTGGGCTACAGCCTCCAAATTTACATATAGGAAGGCAGAGAAAAATAGTTTTCTACTACTTTCTGCTAAGACCAAGAAGAACATTCCCAGAAGTTCCTCTTCCTTTCTTCCTGGACAGAGTGAAGGGGTCATATAACATCTTTGCTAATCTCTTGAAAAGGAGTTGACGTTGCCTCTTGTAAGCCAGACCCATCCTTTTAACCAATGTGTTCAGACAGGTACCATTGCTTCTCAATAAGAAAGAACTAGAATGTACATTACAGATGCAACCACAATGCTCAGCATGGAGTGTGCCTGTACCAGATGGATGCCATGATTCACGGACACACTCCAGAGATGTGTATCAAATATCTACCATCTGTTCAGAACCAAGAGTCTAAAGAAAAGTTACACACAATTCATTTTTTATTAGGTGACCAAACCCAACAAATTATGGGTTGTATTCCTCTATCCCCATCTTGTGTAAGTACTTAGCAAAAAAACCTTGTTACTTGTTATAGTCAGAGAGAGGACTAGACTTAGCAACTGAACCCAAGTTGGTAGTTCCATAACAGAAAAATGAGCCAAATTTAGTTGGTCATTTAGGCTAGACCAATTATTTTATTAAACACAATCTTTTAACAAAAAATTGTAACTTTTTTATATAGAGCAACTTCCCTTTAACCATATAATAGGTGACTCGACCTTGACCTCTTGAGAGCAGAATTTGCATCCGAATTACCTGTAAGACATCAGTTTGAAAGTTTAGTAACTTTATGCCTATAGATTTATATCTTTTATTTTTGGAGGGAAAGGCTCAAAAATTCTTATCAGTGTGGCTCAGAGTGTCCTATATTGGCAAAATAATTTTTATTTGGAAGTACCATGTATATACTAATGGACTTCCCTTGAAAGCAATTGAGGTACGGAAGCTGGAAACAAGTTATGAATTGTCTTATTCTGTGATTTGACAAGATCGGAAATGGATCAATAAAGAATTTTAATTCTCTCCCTTTTCTAACAGCCCAGCTGACTGCACCTGCCTCTTTATTAGCAGTAGAAGAGTGAGCACTTAGCAACACAAAATTGAATCTTTTCCTACGTTGGCACCAGCATATCCATGGAGAGTGCTGGAGACAGGTGGAAGATTCGATGCTTCCAGAGCGCCCAAGGTTATTTGCTTCTGCTCCAGCAACAGTGCCATCTAAGAGCTCTTAGAGTTTAGGAGAGGCAGGACATGTGTACAGCCCTCCTTCTGTCTCTTGTTGAGGCTCTTTTTGTTGGTTTATTTATTTGCTGAGGAAATTATAGCAGAGTCTAGAACTGTGTGGTCTTTTTAAGCTTGTTCTGGGTGATTCCCAAGCTGATCATTTGTGGTACTGATGTTGATAAAGAAACAATAATGCATGATTTTACTTTTGATATCATTTAATTACTAGTTTATAGATCTCAGTAAATATTCTAGTCTATTCATTACAGCAAATATTTCAGGCTATAGAGAGAGGCGGGAAGAGAAAAGGCAAGGCAGACAGTGACTTGAAAATTATTTTGCAGCACCAAAATGACAAATGGGACTTTGACTTACCATAGCTCTAAATTTGTATGACTTTGCATATCTCATCTTTTTTTTACCTCGAGTGGTTTTAATGATTCTTTTTCTTGTGAAGATTAGACACTAATCCCCTCACTTGCCACGTGGCCCCATGTGTATTTTATCACATCTACCCATGCCTTTAAGTATGGTTTATCACATTATCCCAATGTCTTTAAGTCCAGTTTTCTCCCTGTCAGCGACTTACACTTATACAGTTTGAAGCTCACTTTTCAACACCTCATAAATACCCCTTGCCTAGGGCAATAGATGGGAACAGTCAAAGGGGAAGGGGAAGAAAAAGAGGAGGTGAGTGTTAAGTACATGTTACATGAAAACGCCATTACAAAGCTCAATGCTTTGTGTAATAAATATATCAATGACTGTATATGGGTAGGCATACTTCAGAGAGTGAGAATAATGGTCAGTTGGGAGAGCAACACATGAGACTTTGTGGCTGAGGCCACTCCCAACATGATAGTCTGACAGATTTGCTTTTAAATATGAAGAGCTCTGTGTTTTGGTCAACTGTAAGTAGGTTTTCCTGTGTTTTTTTTTTTTTATATTATTCAACCCAGTAAATGGAGTGCCACTCACCCTTTGTTTAGGTTAGAAACACAGGAATAAGCTCATGAGTCTGGTTCTGTAACTCCTCTTGTCTAATTAGCCTGACGCAGCCATCTTCCCTACAGCACAGAGAAAATGCTAGCCTCATGCCAGGGCCTCATAAACTCCAATCCTTAGACAGCTTCTGTCTTGTCTCCCACCTTTGCCCCCTGATAACCCGTTCTCTACCTTGCAATCAGAATTTTCTTTTAAAAAATTAGAAAACTAATTTTGCCAACTCCCTTCATAAAACTGTGCAGGATTTTTAAAATACCCTGAATAAAATCCAGATTCCTAGGTGTGATCTTCTAAGCTTTGGTTGATTTAGCATCTGCTGATTTCTCTATGTCCTTTACTGTGCCGATGGCTATACACAGACCTATTACTATTGTTTTTCTTCCCGATGCTATAGTGGCTACCACAGATAGGGTGATTTAAGATCCATTCAGTCCCTCTTTTCCTATGTCAACAGTGCAGGACAGCACCCTGCCCCCGCCATGTTTCTCAGGTTTTGTAGACTCTGTACTCTACAAATGTTTTAGTTTCCACCAACAAAATCAGACTGCAAGACATCTGTTTTACTGTTCTAAGGGTTTCCATTTGGATGGGACTGAGCATCCTTACGCTGGCACAAGTGGTATGAGTCCAGTGCAGTGGGTTTCAATCTTCCCAATGCTATGACCCTTTAGTACAGTTCCTCATGTTGAGGTGTCCCTTAATCATAAAGTCATTCCCATCGCCACGTCACTGTAATTTTGCTACTGTTATGAATCATAGTGTAAATATTCATGTTTTCTGATGGTTTTAGGCCACCCCTGTGAAAAGATAATTCGATCCCTTAAGGGGTCACAACCTATGGGTTGAAAACTGGTCTAGAGGAAGCAAGCAGTAACAGCTGTGATTAGGGCTTGTAGCAGCAAGAGGCAGGTGCCTGATTCAGTGACTGTTGCAACATCAGTCAGCGTTTTTGTAATTTCATTGAAGATTAGACTGGATCTGTGGTCAGCAGGAGCCTAGCACCTTCCCAAATGAGAGCTTCCCATAACAGAATGTGTATAGACTGGGGAGTGTTCTCAAGAGATCAGCCTAGGGTCTGCTCCACCAACCCTTTCCACTCCCTGTATGGTCATCTTTTGCTATTTGTAGGACCTTGGTTGCAGGACCCTAGTGTCTATAAAATGGATGCTCTATCACTTACATATGCATATATATTCCTTTATATATTTATAATATTTATATTACGTATAATCCTTTATATATAATATGCCCTAGTATTTGCATTGAACTTATGCAGAGCCTTTCATATACATTAAATCAGCTCTAGACTACTGAGATACCTAACCTAATGTAAATAGTTGTGTTGCAGTGGGTGGCTGCTTGTTTGTCATGGCTGCCCAGCTAGCTTAACCCCAAAATAACCACACAGAAACTGTATTAATTAAATCA
>LOEQ01006286.1:0-18720 GCA_001685075.1 Bramus lutescens | reverse complement strand
CTGTATTAATTAAATCACTGCTTAGCCCATTAGCTCTAGCTTCTTATTGGCTAAGTCTTACATCTTAATTTAACCCATTTCTATTAATCTGCGTATTGCTACATGACAGTGGCTTACTGGCAAAGCACATCTATCTCTGGGGTGGGTGCATGACATCTCTCTGACTCTTTCCTTCCCCCAGCATTCAGTTCTGTCTTCCCCACATACCTAAGTTCTGCCCTATAAACAGGCCAAGGAAGTTTCTTTATTCATTAACCAAGAAAAGCAACACACAGACAGAAGGACCTTCTACACCATAGTTGTGTGCAATATGTTTTAGGGAATAATAACAAAATTTATATGTGTTCAATACAGATACATTTTTCCCAAATATTTCTCATTCATAGATATGGAAACTGGATATGGAAAGACAACAGTATAGAATTGCTTTATGTTTGAATAAGAGAAAGTAGATCCTGTTGTCTGTAATAAGTCCAGTGTAAGTGCTTTCAAAAACTGTTCTTTGGCATATTATTCATTTTTCCTTCACTCTTAGGATAATTTAAATTATACTGCTTATGTGTTGTTGCTGTCCACTATAATCTAAGTGTAGAGATAATGAAGTCTTTTCTATTTTACTCTTTTAACTCCAGCACTTGGAAACATGGGGCATGTCCCATAATTCTTGTCTGAGTGAATGGCTCATCTATAGATGTTTGCTGAGGTTTCATTCCCCCCTCCCTCCCAGTAATCTCAGCAGGACTAGGGTTTGCTTTACAGCAATCATCTTTAATTTGACTCACTCATTTGTATCAGGCCCAGCTCCAATTTCATTCTTCTGACTCAGCAATGGAAATATGCACTTCTGATGACGGTGCCAGAGCTAAGTCCTTGAATTATCTAAAAGTGCCGCATTGGGAAGCTTTGGCTAACTGGAGTGCCTTGCACACTGTTCATCAGCAGAACAATGATCAGCTAAATTTGGCTATGAGCAGTATCAGTGGGTCCGAGACTGGACAAGCAAGGACCAGTCAAGCTTGGCCACTTCAGACTCTTCTTGTTTGGAAAACGATTTCACAAACAATGGCAGGTCTGGGCAATTTCCTGAAAGATGGCCCAGGTCATTCCATCCATTTTAGTTCCTTGCAAGACTTTCCCACATATCTACCTGGCTTTATTTTTCACTCTGTAAAAGTTTTTGTAAAATCAAAGCATACCCTAGCAGACGCAATGTTATTTGCTCTTTAGAGAGACCCCCCAACTTCCCCGTTTCCTATTCCTGAGTGAGACAAAGGGTATAGAAATAGGCATGCGGTCTTTTTGCTTTGTCTTAAAAAAGGGGTAGTGGGATTCTCAGTATAAAATGTGGAGTAGTAAATTAGTCAGCTAAAATGATCTCTGCCTCATTCATTATTTAATCCTTCCTGTTGGGGTATACAGTCTGGACCATAACGAATGCTCGAGAATGCTTTAAAGAATGATTGAATGAGTGAATCACCCCACTTTGCTGCCTTTTTATTTTTTTCCAAGCTGGCAAAAGGTTAATATATGCCGAGAAGACAGTATATGAGCAAAACATTTCACATATGACTTTGATTCTATTCAAATGTGTTCCTGCAGCTAGGCAGGATTTCATTAACATTTCCTTTGCTCCGTGCCTGCTGAATATCGCTGCAAGGGTTAATTGACAAGTGCCATTCACAGGCCCTGTTTCCAGACCTAAGAGAGGATCTCTGCATGTGGGGCTTCTTTTTCTCAGTCCAGACACAAGTAAGACAGTAAATGTCAAGTAGTCCTTTTTAGAGCTCGCAGATAGACTGGCGTGCTTCTTCAAGGTCAGGGCAAGCACCCACTTAACTTTGCATTCCTGTGCAAGATCGCCATTGACAGGTGACCTTCCAGGGAGGAGGCTGTCACAGACAGGAAGGGTGAAGGCTGAGCACTGAATCTTCCCTAAAAAGTCACATCTTCTGGTTGGCAGGAGAAGGGACTCATGTCAGGGCAAGAGACCCACTGGCAGCCAAGGACTGCTGGTTACTGATTAATCTGGGCAGGCATTTTAAAGGCAAAAGAGCAACCCAGGGTTCAGACTAGGCAAGCTCTTGCAGGCTCTCAACTGGTAGGAGAGAAGGAAGTGGGTGGTGGGGGGAGGCGGGAGAAGGGGAGGTGAGAGAAAGGACATGGGTGGGCGCCTTCTGCCTGGTGGGAAGAAGAACCCTCCTCTCAGAGCTGGCCAGGGTCTCTTACCTCTGGAAGTGGCCAGAAACAGGTAATGTGTATCTCAGGGCTTTGTCTGCTCTCCCAAAGGGCAACATAAAAAAATCTTAGATGAATGATTTCCCAGTCTCTTTAACAATATGTAAACCATGTCACCTCTGAGCACATTCGAAGGCCAAAGATTTCCACCTTTGAAATTCTTGTATTTTCACTTGCTTACAGTGGTATAGCAAACCTTGAGCGACATGGCCTATTCATATTCCGTAAACATTCAACTGAATCCTTGCAACCTGCGAACATAAATATATTTATGCCACTTTGCAGATAAGGCATGCAAGGCTCCGAGAGTCTAAATAACTTGTCCCACATTACAGCTGGAAAGTGGCGAAACTCACTCTCTCCTATGAAATAATTCAGTCCCTTTCTTAGGGGGATAAGTTAATTAATAGGTCCTTTGTCAACGTCACAAGATTGGCCCCAAGAGATGCTACTTTCTATAATTGAGAGCTTATTGTTGATTGTTGTCCGTGGATTTTTGAGTTCATTTTAATAACCTAATAGCAAACAATGGTTTAACAGACTCAACTGAATAAAACAGAGTAGGGTTTGGCCGTAGGATGGATGGCAGCCACTTGAGGAGTTAGCTTTTGAATGTGGTTGGAGAGGGGCCCAAAGCTGCAGGCTTACCCTTCTCCTCCCCTCTCCCATGCCAACCTGATCTAATGGCTGAAGTTCCCCAGAAAGGAACCATTTGTTTAGACTGATGGTCTTAGTGCCTCTACTAAAATTTCAGTTTGTTATCAGTGAAGACTAATGTGGCAAAAATAACATTAACATTTTATCTATAAACACTGATTTTTTTTTCTTAATCTCTAACCAATGGTTCTCTTTTGGTGTGGATTAGACAACACTAGGCCAAGTAGGGAAAGTACAGCTCTTCAAGCCTGATGACCTGAGTTCTGTCTGGGCCCCAGATGTTGGATGAAGAAAACCAGCCCCTGCAAGTTGTCCTCTGTCCTCCATATGTGTGTTATGGTGTGTTTGTACCCACAAAGCTAGCATGGGTGAACATGTACGTGCACACACACACATACACAGAGAGAGGGGAGAGAGAGAGGGAGGGAGAGGGAGAGGGAGGGAGAGAGAGGGAGTGAGAGATAGAGAGGGAGAGGGAGGGAGAGAGAGGGGGAGAGAGGGAGAGGGAGGGAGGGAGAGAGAGGGAGAGGGAGAGGGAGGGAGAGAGAAGGAGGGAGAGATAGAGAGGGAGAGGGAGGGAGAGAGAGGGAGAGAGAGAGAGGGAGGGAGGGAGAGAGAGGGAGAGGGAGGGAGGGAGAGAGGGAGAGAGAGCGAGAGAGGACAGAGAAGTAAGTTTCAGTTGTCAGAGAAGTGTCAGAGAAGTGCAACAATATCCCTCCATGCTCTTTCAGGACGATTTAGACAAAGCAGAAGCAGCGAGAGGTCAGCACAGCGTATGGATGTAGGCATCAGGGAACTGAAAATGAGTCCAGGAAAGCTAAGAAGCCACGACCTGAGGAATGTTTGGACATAGGAAAGAATCTGTTTGCATATTTACATATGTAATAAATGTTTAGGTAAGCCTTATCAATTTAACACTAAATAATTACATTTTACCGAAGAGAACATATCTTTTATTAACAATTTTGTTCTGGCAGTCCTAAAGGGAACAAGAAAAGGATGCTTGGAGGGAGGAGGAAGGAAAGCATGGGTGTGTTAAAGTCCATGGACGTATTTCTGGTGTCAGAGTTAGGACAGGGACATCTTTGTCACCATTTTCCATTTTTAGACCAGGAAGTTTAGGTAGACATGGGGAGGTGTTCACAGAGGTTTAGCCACAAAAGGACTGTGGACAGTGCCAGGGTCATCTACCTCCCCAGGACATGGGTGAGGATGGTGGTCCCATGAAAGTTCCAAGCTCTCCCCTCCCATTCTGACAAACTCTCAGCACACCTCTGTCACATTCCTGCCCTGTAACACACTCTTAGCTTCCCAGATCTTTGACAGTTTGTTGCTTCCCTTTAACTCATCCCCTGAGGTCTCAAAAACTCACATCTTCCCACCACTGGCTTGTCTTCTGGCAAACAGTGCTGGCCCTAGGGCAGGCTTGCCAACCGTGCCAAATCTGGTTTTCATTTCCTCTCTTCTTGCTCCCTTTCAATGGAAGTTAAGTGTCTGGTACCCTTATACCTCTCTTCCGCCCATCGCTAGCCTCTCAAATAGTTCATCTCTTTCGCTGCAGACAAGCCTATGCTTTGGATTGTTCTCCTCATCCATCTGAGCCTCCTTATCCAAACTTGCCTGTGCCAAGCTTCCTTGTTTCAAGCCTCCTCCTCTTTGTGGCTAATACCAGCTCAAGCAGATAAAGAAAAACTAATGACTATGTGAGCTAACTGATGTATCACTCAACAGCCTGAACTCTTTCAATACAGGCTTTGTTTGTATCAGAAAGACTCCTTGAGGCATCGGCCTAATGGAAAACTCCAGAACTGTCACAGACCACATGGGAGACATCTCGGTCACCATTCACCTCACCCCTGGAATCAGCTGCCCCTCTGTGTCTGTATAAGACAAGCCCTGGGAGGTTTGAGAGTCTAGACTTGCACTTCATTTTCACTCCAATAAGATCTTGGCAAATAGCTATAAATCTTCCAAGAGCCTTGAGGGTCTTTCTCTGCAAAGTCAGTGTTAAACAAACAGTAAGGGACAATTTCCTTTCTGTATGTAGTGACCTGAGTCACTACAAAAGTTTTGGCTACTAAATTATTTCAAAGTCTTTTGCAAGCACTGAGTGCCCCAGAAAGGCTTAATAAAAGATTTGGATGAAATTTCCCCTGTTAGTTGGACGGGATGTTGTGATTGAATATTTGGCAGAGTCAAGTGCTGAAAAGTGGACTTCTTATAATGCATTAGAAAAAAAAGAGCTAAACGAAGTATTCATAGCCATTAAATGATTTCTGTCCTTAAAAACATACCCTAGCCTGGCAAGGCTGGGAGCTGACTGCTGCCAACCATTGTTCCATTTATCTTAAGGTATCTCTGAGACACATTGTCCTGTGATGGTTTCTAGGCTGGCATAGGGTAGTCCTAACATTTGAATCCCATTTCTATAGACTTAACTGTGTGGTACATGCATGCGTCCAGATGTTAGCCCAAAGAAATCCTGTCTACTTGCCTTGTTCCAGAAGCCACCCAGAATTGGATTTAATAATACTGAAAACCAGAACACAGTGTCCTGGTTCAGTGACACCAAGTTTCTCATGAAGTTTGTAATTTTCTGTTTCCTTGGAGCTTGGGCTCTGAGCTTGTCACATTCAACAGCCCCTTGCTCTGGTCTATATGGAAGGGTATGTTCTGGAAGACCTTAAGTTCCACCCATGAAAAGGGGCATCCAGTGGACCTCACTGCCAGATCCGAACACCCCAGATCCGAACACCCCAGAGCAAAGTCTGTTCCACATTAGGCAACTGGTCTTCCAAGACTTGACCAAACGACTGGAATTGAGAAAGAAAACTAAAATCTAGAGAAAAACAGGAACCTTAAGTGCTTTTCTTAGTGTCATGAGAAAGATGAGCAGAAGTCACTTATTTTTAAGTTTTATTTTTTAATTGATATCTCATGTTGGATACTCAGGACAAGGGAGAACAAGGGAACATTGAGCATTTGACTAAATATCTGTTCTTCTTTCTCCTCCAAGGCAACTGGCTCTTGTTTCTGTGGTGGACCCTTCTATGACTATTTTGTGAGCCTACATGTACACTTTGAGAAGTAGAGGCAAGGCCAATTGGCTAGTAATGCTCTATATGGTTGCCTGGGCCCAAGAGTAGCTGTGACTTTTCTCACTGCTGTGTCAAGATACTTGGCAAAAGCAGTTTAAGGAAGGCCAGGTTTCTCATGGCTTCCAGTTTGAGGATACAGTGGCCTAGTGACTTTCTTATTGCGGTAATAAGATACCATGACTAAGACAACTTCTAAAAGAGAGTCCATTGTGCTTACATTTTCAGAAGGGGAGTCCATGACCATCACGGCGAGGAACATGACAACAGGCAGACCAGCATGGTGCTGGAGCTGGAGCTGAGAGCTCACATTCTGATCTGCAGATAGGAGGCAGAGAACAAACATGTGATGGCATGGGTTTTTAAAGCCTCAACAATTGTCCCAGAGACACCTCTCCCTCTAACAAGACCTCACTTCATTATCCTTCCTAAACAGTTCTACCAACTGTGGGTGAAATCCTCAGATATATTTGCGGGTGCAGGTCATTCTCATTCTAACATCCACATAGTGTTGTAGAATATTATTTGATGTGTTACATGTGTTTATGCTGTGGAATGTTGCTTCAACTGTGTAAAGGTGTGTTTACGCTGCCCTTGTTTAATGATGTAAGGATGGGTTATATTTGTTTATGCTGCATTTAATAATGAAAAGATGTGTTGCTGTTTCACATTGCCTGCCCAAGGTACCCAATTGATCTAATAAAAAGCTGAATGGCCAATAGCTAGGCAGGAGAGAGAATAAATAGGAGAGAAGAGATGAGAAGAAGAAGCAGAAGAGAAAAGGAAAGAGAAGAGAATGAGGGAGAAAGAGAGGGACACACCTGGGGCTAGAAGCTAGGTAGCCACCAGTCAGCCAAATATGAGAAGCAGAGAAAGTAAGATAGATATACCGAAGGAAAGGTAAACAGTCCTGAGGCAAAACATAAAGAGAAGTAAGTTAAGTTGTATGAGTTAATGAGACTAGCATAAGATAAGACTGAGCATTCATAACTAATAAGAAGTCTCCAAGTCATCATTTGGGAGCTGGTTGGTGGCTGAAAAGAAAAAGCCTGGTATAATATAGTCCATCATGGCATCAGGAACAGGGGGTCACATTATATCTTTAGTCAGGAAGTAGAGAGAAATCAATACTGGTACTTAGGCCATCTTTTCCTTTTTATTCAGTCTTGGAACCTAGTCCATTAGGATAGAGTCTAATAGTGTGATTCTTTCCATTTTGATTAACCCAATTTTCAAACTGCTTCACAGGCATGCCAAGAGGTTTATCTCCTAGGTAATTCTAGATTCTGTCAAGTTGACAGTCATTATTAACTACGGTATTGTGTTTCTTTAAGGAAAATTTTTGGGGAGAACATTACTACAAGTTCACTCTGGAAGTAGAGAGTAGTGGTAAGGTAACCTTCCTATGCTATGGAGATATGCATATCTAGAAAATCTACCAGACTTTGTTTCTAGCACTGATTATTCTGACATTTACTTAAGCTTTATTCTTTACCTTTTGGGAGGGTAATGTTCTCTTTCGATCCCATCAGTTTCTTTTCAGAAAGATTCTTTGGGGTTCTTACATCTTTCAGTTTTTTTAATCAGGAAGAGGTGACTCACTTAGGGAATCATCAGAATAGAAGGGGAGATGATGGTGGGAAATGGACGGCCTGGGAAAGGCTCCAACTGGGGGGCAGGGAGGGAGATTGATATAGAAGGAGAAGGAGGGACAAGTAACCCCAAGGTTGTTTGATGAAGCTTCAAGGCATCATATTATTTTATATTTATATAAAATTATACACAGTAAATTAAATATCTATGCACTTTCTATCTGTAGTCCCTTAATTTATATGTGTGCATACTATGGAAATTAAGTCACTTAATTAAGAACTGTAGATAAATAAAATGTGTGTTGTGAAATATTACTTTAGCTAGGCCAAGATGTGCTACATTTGTTTATGCTGAGGAATATTACTTTAACTATGTAAAGGTGTGCTACTTTTGCTTATGCTGCATTTGTTTAATGATGTAAAGATGATGTGTTGCATCCATTTCACCTTGTCTGCCTAACGCAATTGATTGGTCTAATAAAGAGCTGAGTGGCCAATAGCTAGAGAGAGAAAGGGTAGGTGGGGCTAGCAGGCAGAGAGAATAAGTAGGAGAAGAACTCTAGGCCCGAGAGAGAAGAGAAGAAGAAGGAATGAAGAGAATGCGGAGACTCCAGACAGACACAGAAGAAGCAGGGAAAGTAGGGCATGAAGAAAGAAGAAGTAAAAAGCCCCGAGAGGAAAGGTAGATAAAGAGAACCAGGTTAATTTAAGTCAAAAGAGCTAGCCAGAAACAAGTCTAAGCTAGGCCTAGCATTCATAACTATTATTAAATTTCTGTGTTATGATTTGGGAGCTGGTTGGTGGCCCCAAAAAGAAAGTCTGCTACAGATGTATTAACATGGAAAGAGGGAAATTTTCCCTAGAAAGAGAACTCTGGGCAATTATTGACTCCTGGGAGAATTAGCCTTTCCTGGGATGAGCCGCCTTATCATTTGTCAATTCAGAGTGGTCAGCCTTGAAGCCATACACACAAGCAGAAAATAGACTCAGCCGGCTCTGTTTATAGAGTTGTACATACACACATACACACATGTGGATGTTACAAACACAGTAAGAGATAGAGGCTAGCGTCCTTTTCTTACTATACCTGACACAGGCAGAGGAGCTTGGCCCTGCTTCAACTCAATGTGCCATGTTTTTTTTTTTGGCTCCCATGGGAGGCCTGCTGGTTTCTGAATGGAGATGGAGGTGGGAAGAAGGGAAGAGGGGAGAGGAGGAAAGGGAAACTGTGGCCCGTATATAAAATAAATGAAAAAATTTAATAAAAGACTTGAAAAAATTATTCAGTGGACAAAGATCAAAAACAAGAAAAAAAGAAAAAGAGGCTATCAACTTGAGAGTAGGGGGGAGAGGGTTGGGAGGGGCTGGAGGGAGGAAAGAGCGGGAGGCACAATGTAACACTATCTCAGTTAAAACATTTTGAAGAAGAAAGGGTGGGTACTGGAAGTGATGATCCAATGGGGTTGTTAGAAAGGCCACAAATACAATAGAGAACGAAATTGCAAAACCCAGTGTTCTGAATTTGTGAATTCTGATGGTGCTGTGAGTCTTGCAGATAGTGCACCCTGAGTGCAGGTATCTGAGTCTGCTTCTGTCGCTCTAACACAGTACTACAGACTGGGTGGCTTTGAAGCAAGATTCTTACAATTCTGAAGGCTGGCAAGTCCAAATCAAGGGCCTGTAGGACCTGGCTTGACAAGGACACATCTCCTGGTTCATGGATGGTTGTCAGGATCCTGATCCTGTTTATGACTTAGTCTACTGTCACGTTAAAGACTGTTTTATATATATATAAATTCTATCTGTAGTCGCAGGACAGGCTGCTGATACATAGCTGTGGTAACTCATCTATGTTCTGCTGAACCATGCCCCAAGTTTCTGCTCCTCTTGTTAATTGCTCCTTATCATTTTATCAATGTTCATGTTGGAAAAGAAGAATGTGAAGTGAGATATGCTCTTATACCATCTTCTGCTGATCTAGAAATAATGATTTTTTTCTTGTAGCATCACCCCCCCATTCCCAGGGTGTAATAGTTTTATAATTGATGACAATTCTTGCCAAGCACGGCAAAGGTGCTGTGGAGGTAAGCGGCCTTGACACGATCACAGTGTTTTACAACCGCCATCCATCTGGTTCCAGCATCTCCCTCCATTTGGATTGCTTAATGAGTGGAATCTCTTGCCCTTTAAATACGTTCTGTGTATTTTTCTGAATCCTTCTTTCACCAGAACCTGGCAAACCAATCCATATTCTGTCCCTGAGGATTGATTTATTCTGAATATTTATGTAGATGGGATGATATAATATGGAATCTTTTGTCACTTAGCCTACTGTCTTTTTGGACATTCATCCAGACTATAATGTGTGTCAGCATCTCTTCTTTTCGTGACCGAATAGTAGTCTATTATGTGGATATACTAATTTTTGTTTAACCATTTATCTATTGTTTATTTGTTTTTCAAGACAGGTTTCTCTGTAGCTTTGGAGCCTGCCCTAGAACTAGCTCTTGTAGACCATGCTAGTCTCGAACTCACAGAGATCACCTGCCTCCCAAGTGCTGGGATTAAAGGCGTGCGCCATCACCGCCCGGCTAATCATTTATCTATTGATTGACATCAGAGATTGTCTCAGTTAGGGTTTCTATTGCTGCAATGAAACACCATTGCCATAAAACAAGTTGGGGAGGAAAGGGTTTGGTCAGTTTATACTTCTGCATTGCTGTTCACCACTGAAGGAAGTCAGGACAGGAACTCAAACAGGGCAGGATCCTGGAGGCAGGAGCTGATGCAGAGGGTACAGATGGGAGCTGCTTACTGGCTTGCTTTCCATGCCTTGCCCAGTCTGCTTTCATATAGAACCCACAACCACCAACCCAGGGATGGCACCACCCACCATGGACTGGGCCCTCCCCCATTAGTCACTAATTGAGAAAATGCCTTACAGCTGCATCTCATAGAGGCATTTCCTCAAATGAGGCTCCTTCCTCTCTGATGACTCTAGAGTGGCTCAAGTTGACACACAAAACCAGACAGTACAGAGATTTTTTTTCATACTTTGGTTATTGTGAATAGTGCCCCTTTGAATAACACCTACATGACTTGTTTGAATATCTGTTTTCTGTGGTTTAGCTATATACCTAGGAGCTGAATTGGGTGGTGGGGGGTGGGGGATTGTGTGGTTCTACATTTAACCTTAGGAGGAAACATCAAAATGTTTTCTATAGTGGTTGAATCACCTTAATCTTCAACTGTGGTGGCAAACCTAGGTTGAGAAAAACCATGGGAGCCTAAGTTAAGGACTGGCTATTCAAATCCCAGAGCTCTGAGTCTGCAGGTCAGAATGGTTTTCTTAGGTGTTAGAGCCTAGGGCTGTTGCTTTAGTCTGCTTGGGCTCCTAGCTTTTCCACATTCTTGACAGTGTTTGTCACTTTTGTTTAACATACTTTTAAGCCATTATATTCATGCCATTTTTTCTTGTAGTCAAAGAAATAGAAAACCTTAATTTTTATCAGTCTCTAACACTTGAATGCTACAGAGCATCTGATGTTATCAGAGCTCTACTTCAGAAGAATTTATTCCACTTTCCCTCCAATCCTATAATTCACCTCTGTGACTTTGTGTGTTGATCACAGCATTTGATCACACACTTTTGAGCACAGCATTTACTGCTGGGGTAACTTCTCTTCGTCTTGACTCTGTATTATGCGTAGCAGCTTGTACCTGTCAGCACTGACCACACCCCAACTTTGGCTTCATGGCCTTTGTTTGAATCCACTCTATTCAGACAGCTAAGGAGCAGAGCTCACACGTTCCCGGCCTGTAGAGCTTGGGGGAGACAGGGAGGGGCAACAATGGCCTTGTAACCTAAAAAGTAAGCAGGGCCAAGGACGAGGATAATCACCCTTGGCACTCTACATTTGTCTGCTATCCCTGATTCAACTGCTGAATTAAACTTTTAGGAAAAAATAATGACAAAGGTGGAATTCAGGTCCTTTCAGCCTTGGAACCATTGTCATTTGTGCTAAGTAATCAAATCCTCGTGGAAGTACCGCTTTCCTGATTGCTCTGTGCTTAGTAACCTCCCTGCTCTGCCCCAAGCAGATGCTGGTAGCACCTTGCCACCCCCATACATAGCTTAGACAAAAATCACTCTGGCTTGAGAACCACAGGGCAAAGTAGATAAGAATGAGGACTTCCCTTTGGCCTATTAGTTGGCATTACTAATGGGTAGTTGTTCGAAAGCTAGCATTTACTTAGGCGAGGCTGCAAACCAGGAACATCTCATATGTTCATTCATGGTCCTATATAACATCCATGTTGTATATGCTGATACTCATGCTTGCTTTGTTGCAAAGAAAGATTGATATCAGTTGGTCTAAAGCAAAACCAATTGCAAGCGGCGGAGTCTGGGTTTTGAACCTAGATGGTTGTCATCCAAATCCAAGCTTTTAAGTATCACCTAAGATGAGCTGAAGTAAAATCTGAAGGATGTCAACTGGTTTAAGAGGAGGGGAAAAACATTCTAAGACAGAGAGAAGAAGCAAGGGGGCAGAAGTCTGACAAAAAGTCATCATGGCTGGAGACAAAAGGAGGTGGGTAGTGGCCTTGCTGTCCTGAGGCCTTTATGAAGTTAGTCTTCATCCTGAAAATATTGGCGGTGCACTAAAGGGTTCCTAATGAGGAAAAGGATATGCGTAGGTGTTTTACATCATATTTAATATTTGCAGATACCCAATGGAGAAGGGATGGCTTCCATTTTGCTCAAGAAGCCAAATGCTTTGCTGAGGTAGCTCAAACTTTTCCAGTTCCTTCTATACAGAAACATGACAGTATGTGTTGCCTTCTAGCTGGGGGTGGGGTGCGGGTGGGGGTTTCAAATACAACCAGATGACCAAGCACATGTTCCTTTCAAGATGCCTGGTGAGCTGGGTTTGAGGACAGGGAATCTCATTTATCATGGTTTGAACAGAGGTGAGTCCTAGCATCTAAGTAACCACCCTTTAACTTTGGAATGTTCTGGTCTCTGTTTGTTGTCTCTCATGCCAAGTCCAACTCATCCTTTCATCATGCCCACCCCTCACTTCTGCAGCTCTGCCCTGGGACACTGCCCTGTGGCCTGTGATCAGAGTCACTCCACTGAGAGTAGCTGGCAGGTCTTATGCATCAGCCCCAGGGTGAAAGTGTCCACTCCCCAGGTGTATCTGCAGGGGAGCTGGGGCTGAGTGCTTGGCCTCTCTGTCCTCTTGAGGATAGCATTTGCCTTCCAGGCAAACTTCATACTAATGTTCAGTGGAATATTAATGTGCAGTGCACACTGTCTCTTGCACTATTCCCCCATTTTGTGGGATTAGGTTGAGTGGGCCTTCTTGCTCACTTTAATCCCACATTTCAATGCTGCAGAGACTTACTGTGGTGTCGGATGCTTCCTTTTATACCATCGAAAATGCTCTGCAGTGCTAACCAAATTGAAACGAGCCCCTTCATCTTACACACAGATAATTAAACTTCAAACACTGTTTATCTTGGTGCCCAAATCCTCAGAATGCAGAAGCAAATTAATTTTAAATCTATATCTGCTTTAAATAGTAATTGTTTAATCAACAGGCTTGATGTATAATTATATTCTTTGTTCGTGCTCCTTGAAGGCTTGAATAGACCACATAATTCCTGGGTTGCTTTCATTTCGGTAATTAAATCACGTGGCAGATGCTTGCTACATTACAGTTGACTGCAGTTGCTTCTCTCCTACCTGCTTTTAGATTAGAGACGGCTTCTCAGGAGCCCTTAGATCATAACCGCTCAGCTTAGCACGGAGCTCCCAGTATTTAGCCTTAATCCTTCCCCTTCATTCAACTAATAATTTACTTAGGAGCAATCGATTTTACTGGCGCTTTATCCTTTCAAAGTTGAGGCTTTTTGTCCTTCTTTTGAACTTGTTTTCTGAAAGAAACCCCTCACATCTCCCTTGACCACATAGAAATAACCTACAGGAACCTGTGACTGTCAGTATTATCCAGATAGATATTATGTTTAAGGCCCAAACGGAACAAAAGATAATATTCTGGGATTTTTAAACAACTGGGGATTCATGAAGGAAGATGGAAGTTATTTTCATTATTATAAAGGGTTACTTTGTCTCCAAGTATTTATTTTACTTGCCTGGATTCATCCCATGAAAATGAGCGCTGGACACTAGATAATTGGGTCAATGCTGGAATCTATTCTCTAATTGGAGTTTGTTTGTCCCACACAATATGCCTGATTTTCTCTGGGTCTGTGCTGGAAATGTGATTGCTTAGCCAATCTGGCTCTCATTTCCTCTGTCCGTTATGGCCTCCAGCTCATTATCCTTCAGCTTTGCCTTCCTCAAATTCTTGCAGTTTTTAATAATTTTCTTATCCAGGCATGCAATTGGTAAAGCATTGTTGATCTTGGAACAATCAGTGTTGTAGAAAGTGGCAGGAGTGATTGGAGATCGGAGAGAGAGAACATCATCTCGGGCAGTGACAGCACAGGGGAAGGACACCGTGCTCATAGCAATCAGATGGCTTTCTGCCATCATATTCCAGGTCTGCATCCATGTTGGCACTTGAAACACCATTTCTAAGTTGCGCTAAGTTTTGCACCCATCACTGCTGGGTCTCCTTCATTTTCTTCGTTTATTATTCTCTTGCCTACCCAAGGAATATCTGTGGTTCTGATGCTTCCTCTTACCTCTGCAACCGTGTGCTTCTCAGGTACTGTCTGGAGTTTGTTATAAACTGGATGTGTACTGTTATGACTTTCATCGTCATTTCCTGCCCCCATTCTGTAACTGTCAGAGTTTTAAAAAACTTTTTATTACCTTATTCTTTCAGGAATTTATATAATACAATCCAAATTATACCCAGTTAATTTCTGCATTTGTCATTTGACGTTCTACAGCATCCTTGCAAATGCTGAATTAAATGCATGCTTTGTTCACATATTCATAATTATCCTGTATTAACAAGTATTTGATATTTTTTGGTTGGAGAATTCTGAACTAAATTCCTCTCTTCTTTCCTGGGAGAGAAGTTGTTACGTAGCTTGAGTGTCTATGTTTTCTAAAATTTGGAATCACAATTATACAAATTATCATGGATATGCTTTGATCAGGTTCTACATCAGCTAAAGATTGGTGAGGAAATACAAAACAGTTCTTTCTTTCACCAGATGGACTGTTCCATAGAACTGACTGTGGCATTATAACCAAGATACTAAAGAGGGGGTGAGAAGCATTTCAGAGTTTGGCAACGGCTGACAGTTGCTTCAGTCTTGGGATGGCTGAGTCACATGTGGAGCTAGTGTTCAAAAGACCCATAGCTTAGGCTTCAGGGAGAGCTGGGAGGTGAGAGAATGGGGAAACTGGTTGTTGGAAGTAGCATCTACAGAAGTAGTCCTGCAAGATGCCACCAGGGCAAAGAGGGAAAAGGATAGACGTCTCAGCTTCTCTCGTCCTCCCATTTTGGTCAAGCTTTCCAGCCTCCATTACCTCATTACACAAGGACATTACTTGCAAATCCCAGTCCCTTAGTACACAGAGTGAGAGAGGGAATAGAGAGAGTGGGGCTGAGACCCAAGAGATAGATGATGCACAGAGGTGGTCAGCCCTACCGGGGAAGCCCAGCAGAGGTACTTCACACAATCCCATTATCTGTGATCTTGATGGTCCATGCTGAACAACACTGAAAGGCTGGGCTTCTGCCTTTCCTTCATCACAATGATCCCTAATTCTTGCCAACTAGGTCTGACTTTCCAGCACTTGCCTTATTTGCGTCTCATTGACAGCTCAGATTTGCTATCACAACTCTTTATAAAAAGAAACTGATGCTTTTCCCGGAATATTTATTCTTGTGACTCTTTTAATGTGTATGTGTGTTCTGCCTGCAAGTATGTGTTTGTATGTATGTATGGGTACCCTAGGGTGGGTTGCTGTTCTCTGAGGCCAGAAGAGGGTGTTGGATATCCTGTAACTGAAGTTATAAGCTGCATGGGTGTACCTGGAATTGAACTCAGGTCCCCAGGAGGAGCAATTAGTGCTCTTAACTGCTGAGCTATCCTTCTAGACCTGGCACAACTCTCATTAGAGGGAAGAAGGAAGACAAGGTACATCAATATGGGGTGCCTACATATTATGCCACAGATGCTAGTCTGGGAACTTCATGTACTATCTCTCAACCTGTATCCTCAGGTACTATTCCTGTGTTCTGATAACATATTGATCGAGGCTTAGCAGGGAAATGCATTTGTTTAAGGTGACCCACTGTGGCTGGAATTGGAGTCAGCTCCATATGACAGCAAGACACCAACCTTTTTTCTGCTGTACCAATCTCCTATTGGCTTTATTAATGCTCAGAGAAAATAAATGATTTATGGACTAGCAAGGTATTTTAGTAGATAAAAGAGCTTGCTGCTAAGCCTGAAAACCTGAGTTTGATTCCCAAGGACCTATGCAATGGAAAGAGAACAGGTTACTGCACGAACTCTGACCTCCACACATACATTGTGATGCATGTCACACATAGAAACAGACACATGCAGACACACAAGAAAGCAAACACATAAATAAATATAATAAAAAACCAAATTATTAAAGTGGTAGATGAATGCTGCCTGATGATCCAAACCACCATTTTAGATAAAACCTTCTCTAGTATTTGTATTATAGTAAGAGCTCCTACGCTTTTTTCCTCTGGTTTTATTTTTCTGTGATACTACCCAGAAGGGACATACATCAAGCTGTACCTTCTTTGAGCCTTCTGGCATACCATTTATACATGTATGTAAGGGTCATTTTGTATCTCTCACTTCTTGGGTGGTACATACAGTCTATTAAGTTGTAAATAGTCATAACA
Source organism: Bramus lutescens (assembly GCA_001685075.1). NCBI lineage: Eukaryota > Metazoa > Chordata > Mammalia > Rodentia > Cricetidae > Bramus > Bramus lutescens. The sequence continues at coordinate 2,265 of LOEQ01006286.1, read as the reverse complement.
ATGCTCACATTTTCTCTTCATAGGATCCCATTCTGCTGGTATTATTAACATTTATGAACCTACTGCTAACCTGTTCTCAGAAGCATGCTAAGAATATCACATTTTAGAGGCTCTTCCTTCAGTGCACATCCTGACTGAATCACCTGGGGAAAATAGTTGAAATCTGGATTTTGATTCTGCGGATCTGGAGTGGAGCCACCCCTCCCCATCCCTTCACCCCCCTTTCCAGATGACACTGAAGTCTTTAATACATACAGGTTCTTGAGAAGTGAACCTAAAACTCAGAGTTATACATCAAAGTTGGCTGAAACAGATTCAAGAGTAGTAACATTTTATCCTTAACCTTTATTATTATTGGAATCAATCTCTTTTCGCCTCACTCAGCCATCCTAAGATTAGTATGTTCAAATTCTGTGAGCTGTAACAATGGACAGATCAATTCAAGGGTGGTAAAATTGGAAGACCAGAAATGAGAAAAGATTTCTGTTTTTATTAAAAGCGGTAAAATAGGTGTGGTTGACACTGAGTGTTGTGTAGTTGGATATGTTTTTCCTTACGGTGGAGTTCTTATATGTGTTTTGACACTTTACTCAAGGGAAGGGTGAATGCAGAGGTGATGGCCTTTGTCAACTTTCGCTAACCTGTGCCTAGCTTGTCTGTTGGCCCTGGGATCCGAGGAGCTGAAAGAATGGGGCAGACTACAGTCTAAGGCTGCGGACAACCTTGCTTCCATTTCAGTGAAATTTTAAACATGACTGTAACCAAAAAGGAAATGATTCCAGGGAGGTTGTTTTTATTCAGAAGAACTTGTAAATAAACCCCAGTAAGCACATCCTAAATATTGACAAAATAGCCCCTTTCCAGAACTTTCTCAAGACAGACTAATTTAAACACAATATCTAACACATACTAATAGATTACATCTGTGAAAGCATAAAAGCAAGGCAGAAGGTGATGTCCAGATTCAGGGTACACTGACCAGATTGGGTTTTATAGCTGTGTTCTGACATCCAACAAGTATAAACTTTCTTTGTAAACTGAATATCAATGTTTAACACAGGAGGCACAAAATCATGTCCAAGAACAACCCAGGAGACAAAATGCACCCGAGGTAAAAGGCCTTCTGCCTTATTTTTTCCTGGAGCCTTTTTTGTAGCTCCCCAAGGCACTGTTCACCATGCACCATTCTCTGGACCTTGTTCTGACAGTCCTGAGGAATTTCTGAGAGGGAGGTGAGAACACTGTTCTTCCTCAGGTGTGGCTCTCCACTCACTGTGCTCTCCACAAAGAATGACACACTTGTATGCATTTTTGAATGTTGGCTTGGTGGAGTTATTGGGCAGATGGCTTTAATGCATGGTGATGGCTTCAAGTTCTTGTTCTCTTTTGTCAAGTTCCAGCAAGTGGCTGGAAAGGCAACAAAATCATTCCTTGGAAGGGAAAGAGGCCATAGGATGAGGTGTACCCTCTCTAAGCATGCATGAACAGCTACTAAGAGCTTTGGGTAACCAGTATACACAGGTCTAGAAGTTAGCAAAGGCTTCCCATTCAGTTGCCTCCCCTAGCCATATATGATAAAACACTTAGAAGTTTCACCTTAGTGGGCAGGAGTGTTGGTCTTTCGGGGCATGGATGGAGATTCTTTGAGCATATTATGGACTGACTTCAGCGGTTCCTATGTGAGAATGAGAAGGTAGACATGTCTTTTCTCTCTACATCTCCTGGGTCTCAGGGAAGTCTGCTGAGGTACTGACTTAGTTTTAGAATCCCGCTGAATCCTTAAATAGGAATCCAGGTTTACCCGAGGTATTGGCAAGATCAATCATTTTTCATTTGCAAAAATCAATACCATATTTCCTATCATTCACCCCCCCCGCCTCTCTCCCTAGCCTCCGTTGCTGGTGAAAAGCAGCATCATTTCCATTGCCAGACATTTAACTGTCTATTATCCATACCATCTGCTGCAGATTTTTCAGTCTTATTTTAAGATTTTAATGAAGCTTTTTAAATTTGTTCATTTTACATCCCGTATACTAACCGTTAACATTAAGGACTCAGCTCAGATTTCCTTGGCCATCTGGAAGAAGATTGGATCAATCTCATAATCTCATATACATATATATATGTTATTGATTTTGGAACTGACTCATAATGTTTTTGAAGATTGATACAATTTTTACTCATTGATCATGTTCCAGAATGTTCTAGCCTACCACCTAAATTTTATTCACAATATGGTATTCCCTTGCTGCAATATATATATAT
>LOEQ01006285.1:168737-191699 GCA_001685075.1 Bramus lutescens | reverse complement strand
CTCTCTCTCTCTCTCTTTTTATCCTTTTTACAGGAACCAAACTGTTCTTTCCTGGATTCAAAACAACCTTATTTCTGGATTCATAAATTTCAATGTTTTTCAGTTGTTTCCAATTGTTATGGTTTGAATCAATTCTTCATTCACTGAAATACCTTGTGGAATGAGTCCAGAGAGATCCTCAGAGTTGAAGAACTGCATTTGCATGATTGTGTTTCGTACGTTCATTATTTTCAGACTTCCTTTCATATAAACTTTGTGCCTTTAATTGACCTGGTACAATTTATATTTCAAATATGGGCCTTGGCATTGTTTTATCCTACCTAGAGAAATAACTTCTTACCCCAAACAATAGGAGGTGTGTTTTCAGCATTTTCACTATTTAAAAGTTCTGCTAATTCTATTATCATGCTACGAAGTGACCAGAAAAACATAGCTTCCATTGAACACATACCTTTAAGATCTCTCTAGGTGCTTTATGCATGCTTATTGGGTGAAAATAACATCTTTGCTGAAATGTCTCCACACGTTGGTATGTATATTTATTTATGTGTATCTTCATCAGAACTAGAACAGTTTATGTATTATTTCAGTATTGTTATATGAATTATATATTTGATATCTAGAAATTTACATTGGATAATATTGATGAATAGTTGGCAATGATCTATTTGATTATAAATTTATTCATTTAAAACATTTTAATAGAAAAGCGGTTTTCAACTAAAATGTATTTAATCTCTACTGGAATTACATCAGAAATAAAATACATAAAAAGTGTTCTTTTCATTTAATAAAATCAACGATGTGCAGAAATTTCATCCCTTATTCTTTTCTGTATGTTCTACTGTACCCGATAAAATCAGCTCTGCTAAAAGATTAATTCCTAAATTTAAAATGGAATGTCTGCTACAAAACTAAATCATGGCCAGCAGACTGCGTAACATAAATCCTTCACAGGGTGCGGTAACCTTTATCGTTTTGAAATGTGCCCCATCAAGGAGCCCTCAGGAAATGTACAAGGGACCTATGTGACATTTACATAGCCACTGTGTCAGATTAGACTCAGTGATCTTTCCGGATCATCCCAGCAAATACTGCACAGAGCAGTTGCCTGTCAGATTGCCTAACATCCGATGCATCGCAAACAAACAGAAGCAATTGGGCCCTGTTTCCACTAGAGCCCCATATCAGAGGATTGCCTATCAGGGACAGTCTTCAAGCTCAATTCTTTCAAACTGGAGGTTCTGGAAACATACTGAAACCCAATCGTGTGATATTTGCCTGGTACCCCAGGCCAAGTAGCAGGCAGCAAATATTTTGCAGCCAGCACATCCCTGAGCAACCTGAACATCCACTGGACTTGTTTGGTTCATTACTGAGTGATTCCCTTATAGTAAAAGAGATTATGATTCTGAATTTTATTCTTTTAATATTATAAAGAAAGCAAGACCATGTTTTTCAGTTTTTGTTTTGTTCTGTTTTGATGTTATCAAAAAGTACACATTGGTGTGGAAGTAGAAAGCTGAAGGCAGGTTAGTATCACTGGCTTGGATGGTCAGAATCTGTGTGTTTGAGGCAGGGAGACTGGAGGAGGTAACTCGGTGTTTGCCTCCACGCTTTAGAATCATATCTGCACAGAATTGACTAAGAAATAAAAGCAGTAAAAACCCAGATACAAGAAATGAGAATCAGCACATTTTAAACTGAGTCGAAAAGAGAGAACTGAAAAATTGTTGATTTCACAAGTGCCTTAAATGATATTCTCCCTCCCTCCTTCCCTCCCTTTCTTCTTCCCTCCTGCCTTCCTTTCACCTCCCGTGTGTGTGTGTGTGTGTGTGTAGTCTTCCTGTCTTTCTCCACATTTTTATTATTGATACTGTAGTTGTTATAGACAGGATAGCTCACTGAACCTTAGTTTAATGATGAAGCTGAACACATTGGCCAGGGAGCTCAGTGGTTTTGCCTGTCTCCACCCTCCTAGTGCTGAGTAGGAGCTGTCATTTCTCGTTTTTATGTGCCTATGTGTGCCTTCATGTTTGTTTAGTGATACTCTTCCTACCAAGCTATCCATGTAGCTCCAGGTCCATCAGTTTCTATTTTTATTTTAATCTATACTAATATTTTTGTATTGAATGATTTTTTCATTTGATATATAAAACCAGGGTTACTTTTGTAGTGGATAAAGGTACTACTGATGACTGCACGAATACTCTTGTTTTGGACATGGACTGAACTGGGCAAATCAGGATCATAGTCACCTTGGGTATGGCTTGATTGTGAGTGTACTTCTAATATTTTATTAGTTGAAGCTTGATCACTAAGAGGATAAGAAATGAAGGTAATGCTTTTAAGAAGCTATTTGGTCAAGAGAAGTGAATTAAAGCCCTTGTAAATGATATTTGGCTCGCATGTCCAAGCCCTGGGGCACTGTGCTTCAGAGAACTACCCCCTCACATTTTGCCATTCTGTTGTCTGTACACGAGAAACAGTATTCTTGCTATTTGTCTGATGTGTTTCTTTTTTCATGTAAGAACAGCAAGATGGTCCTCGGTGGATGCTGAGAGTCAGCATCTTGGTCCTGCATTTCTTAGGACTGTGCACAAGCTTGAGTCATATAAGAAGAGGGTACATGCATTAAGGACTTGTCTACATCAGATTGGCCTGAAGGCAAGTCTTTGTGGCATTTTCTTGATTAATAATTGGTGATAGAGGAGCCCAACCCAATGTAGTTGATACTACCTCTGAGAAGATGGTCATGGGTTGTATAAGAAACTAGACTGAGCAAGCCATGGGGAACAGTTCATAAACAGAATTACTTCATGATAGCCTCCCAGACCCTGCTCTGAATTCCTGCCATGACTTTGCATCAGATTGAGCTATTACCTATAAAATGAACCAAACCCTTTTCTTGAAAGTTGCTTTTAGTCTTGCTTTTTACCACAGCAATGGGAACTTTAAGTGCAATATGCTTCCAAACTGTAAGAGAGAAATTTCTTTTTATTATAATTTTCCCAGTCTAAAGCATTTGTCAGAGCAGCAGGGATAGACAAAGTCTCATTGCTTCTGTATAAAATGCATATGGATACAGATATCTAGCTTTAAAGGGTTGAGATTCTATGGAAACTCCTCTTTAATAATAAAGTCATGAGAAATAAACCTAAAAGTTGCAAAGGAGTAGTAATTAGAACTCAGCAAGGTTTCTTTGTACATCTTTATGTCTTCCATTGCCTAGGCTTAGAGTGCAGAGGGGACAGGATTCTTGCCTCTAAAAATATTTTCTACTGGAGACTAGCAAGATAACTCAGTAGTGAAGAGCACTGGTTGCTCTGTCAGAGGACCCAGGTTCAGTTCCCAGTGGCCATGTGACAGCTCACAACTGTCTCTAAATCCGGTTCCCTTGGGTCCAGTGCACTCTTCTGGCCTCTGTGGTGATCAGGCCTATGTATACTACACTATGTATCTCATCCATAGTTTTTTATTCACAGCACCGTGTCAATTTACTAAAAGTATGCTGCATATATGAAAATTTAGTGACTGTACTGATGTCACTTAGTTCTCCATTGTTCCTCTTTTTCTCTTCCAAAATAGAAATCTCATCTCTTGCTTTTTCTTGTATAGTTGATGTTAGTATCAATGAACCTAACTCTTGCTTTATAGTGGTTAATCTGTCTCTATTATTAAACAGGTGAGATTCAGAATTTCCATGAGTATGTCTGTAAAGAATTTTCTAGGTGAGTTAGTTTAAATGGGAATACTCCCTTAAATGTGGGAAGTGACATTTCATGGGCTGGGTTCCCAAACTATATAAAAATGGGAATGCTAACCATAAATAAACACTCATATCATTGGGCTTCTTTACAGTGGATGCAATGTGACCAGCTTCCTATGCCTCCTGCCCCATCACTTTCTTGACTAGAGATACTCTTCCCTTGAACTGTAAGCCAAAATTAACCTTTCCTCCCTTAACCTGAAAAGGCATTTTGCTAAAACAATGGGAAAAGTAACTAATACAATCTCTGACCACTTACTCACATTTGATACTCGTGACACTCCAACACCCTACACAAGAATATAAGAGTAAAAAAAGATAAGTAGAAAAGTGCTTATAATTTCTCAGTTCTCAGTTCCAAAGGAAAAAGAAAACTATATACAGAATCCTAGACTATTTGTGATCCAAATTCTAGGAATTGAGAGAGAGAGAGAGAGAGAGAGAGAGAGACTGATATTGAAATTGTCTTTCAAATATTAAGTGTCTAAAATAATTAAACTACAGGAAATCCCACTCTGCATCAAGACTTACTAGCAGGCTTTGGAAATCAATTTGGCAGTTTCTCAAAAAACTAGGAATCATTCTGCCTCAATACCCAGCACATCCATAAAGAACACTCTATCCTGTCATAAGGACATTCATTCAACTATGTTCAAAACAACTTTATTCATAATAGCCAGAAATAGGAAACAAACCAAAGATCCCTCAATCAAAGAATGGATAAAGAAAAAAAGTGATACATTGACATAGTAGAGTATTATTCAACTGTTAAAAAGTAAAATCATGAAATTTTCAGGCAAATAGATTAAACTAGAAGAAAATCATCCTGAGTGAGGTAACATAGAACCATAAAGACAAACACAGTATGTACTCACTTATAAGTTAATATTAGTTGTAAAATAAATAATAATCATGATATAATCCACAGACTGAGACAGGAAGATTCAATATGTGTGTGTATTATATATGTAATACATTATATGTGTGTATTATATATAGTATATGATATATATGTATATATATATATGTATAACATAAAGTTGACTCCAAATTACTGAAGGAAAAGATCACATTTCCCCTGGGACGCATAGCTTAATTCTTTAGGTAGAGTTGAAATTTTATTAACAGAGAATAAAAAATGCCTAAGGCTTTATTCAGTAATGGGGCGCTTAACTCTTCCAAAATGGCAATTTATTATAGCAAAAGATTGAAAAATACTCTACTCATGTATGAGATCATTGTTCTCTTCTCTGTTCTAGGGCAACCTAGACATCCTGACCTTCATAATTTGTGTAATGACCCTAGTATGATTCCTAACAATGGCTTAGTTTGTTGTGAAGATGTACTGAACTCCAACCACTCTAAAGAGACATCTCATAAGAAGCAGAAGTACAAAACAGTGTGTTATAAAATAGTCCCAGGAAGTAATTCAATCTCTGCATTTGAAAGATACATCATATACACCCCCAGATCTAATATTTTATTCTAAAATGATGCAATAAGATCCTATTTGGGAAAAAATAGTTAAAAGAATTTTAATTGCTTTAAACTACTTTATGCCTCAATTCTTACAAAGAGGCATGTCTTTTGATTTTATTGTATTACATTTAGCATGTATTGTATGTCGGTGTGTACATGTGAACACAGAAAGAACTTGCACACATGTGGAGGTCAGAGGATAACTTGCAGGAATCAGCTCTCTCCTTCTACCTTGTGGGTCCTGGGGATTGAGCTGAGGTCCTCAGGCTTGAGGGACAGCACCTTTCCCCATTGAGACATCCCATCAGCTGCAAGAAATACTTCTATATGTGATTTACACAAACTTTTACCATAGAAAGTGAAATACCCAGGGAAAATTGCATTTTTCCTTCATAACTGCAGATCTTAGAGTGCCTCTAAGTTGTCTTTCTGAATGTTGTTCACATTGGGTAAACCTCAGGAAGTGTCCAGGGAGTTTTTCTTAGAAAAGAGAGTTCAAAGGTTGCATAAAAGTGCATACATTTCCTTTACCTTTAACTAATATATCAGTGGCTTTAGACTCCTCTTATTGGATATATCACATACTCCCCATATTTAATATTTTATTCTAAAGTAATGTGATGAAACCCTATTAGAAAATATTTGGATTGAAATAATTTTAATTCCTTCAACCTACTAATTTATGCCTCAATTTTTACAACAAAGTACTTCCCTTTCATTTCATTATTTATTGTGTGTGTGTGTGTGTGTGTGTGTGTATTACTACTGACAGTCACTGTCATTGGGTCGTATTATTTATATTTAATCAGAGTCCTGAGATCAGTTCTGTTTCAGACACCACTTAAGAAATGATGACTCTTCCTTTGGGATTAGTCACCTTTGACCTCTGTATTCACGGTAGAGATCAGGCTCTGCCCTGTTTTATGTTACACCACTCCCTAAGTTACTCCATCTTGCAGAGACTAGAGCGGTTTGCTTTGCCCTGGGTGTCTTCAGCTTACAAAGCATCAGTTGGCTGCATTGTGATGACAAATACAGAGACAGGGTGACTCTTTGTGCTCAAAGACACCACAAGCCTACCTCACACAAACTAAGAGGCTCTGACTTACTTATGCAAGCAAAAGCGTGTCCACCTATGAATCTATCAATGCAGACTGAGAACACAATGTCACATGGGTTTATTAAATCCTTATCAGACAAATGAGACCTGTAAACTTTTCAAACACAACAGACCAGAGAAGGCTGGAATGTGTTCGCCTGAACTCCAGCATAGGAATGGCATTTCCATCAAGGAGCATATTGAGTTTACCATTTCCACTATGGGGTTGTAGTAAAGATGGAAGCACTCAACTTTGCTTTTGCTGACATGGCTGAAGTTTGCAGCCATGTATCCATGCCATGACCGACTCTTCCCTCTAGAATCATAATCTAAAATCAACTCTCATGTTCATAAGTTTCCTTCAGTCATGGAATTTTGCCACAGCAACAAAAAGTAATTAACATGGGTGTAAGTTCATTACATGTTTTCTTCCCTATTTGACAGCCAAAGTAAAATGTTCCTCCATAACCCAGGGATCACCCTCAGAATGGATCTGAGGCTGAACTATTATAAAGAATATGCAATTATTTCACATTCATACTAAATTCTGATACTGCAATATTCGTTTCCATTTTGAAATTAACATTCAAACAGGTTTTCCTGTTTGATTTTACCACTTTCTAAATGGCACCATGTAAAAGAATGAAATGGTAGAGGAAATAGAAGAGAAGGAAAAATAAATAAATTACCGCTTCTAACTGTGCAGATGATTTTGCTGCTGTTATTTATTTCCTTAAAGCGAATGAAAGGAAAGCAAGGATGAAGACAGAGAATGGAAAAAAATGAGAGAGAGATAGACAGACAGAAGGGAGAATATAAAGAGACAAAGTTTCCTCCCTTTACAGGAGAAGGGATATCATCCATTCCTTAATGCCACATCTGAGAATAATGAAAAATATGAAAATATCTCCAAGTAGACAAAAACAAGTCCCTTAGCCCTCATGCACTATTCCAGTTACCACGAATAAATATAATGTATTTAATAACAATCCAAAATGATCTAAATGGCTATTATCTGCTATTTTCTCAGAGGTTTAACAAATTATGTAGGAAATTGCCTGATATTCCAAACAGGACATGACATGCTGTGGTAAAGAATGTTTTAAACAGTCCTCCTATTACTACTATGTACAAGAGAATGTTAATCCCCCCTCCCAGAGCACCTGTCCACTGGAAAGTACAAACACAGAGGCTTGCATTATATAAAAAAGGAAAAAATAGACACTATCATCCTGAAACCAGTTGTTTTCCCCTGATAAAAATGCATTTTGAGAAAAAGCATGTGGAAAAACTAAAATTACCTATAATTTAAAATATCATGAAAAGGAGACACCTTCATATTGGCAGTAATAGATGAAAATAAAAGGGTATTAATGAAAATAATTCAGACAAACTGAACTTGTTTCTCCCTACATAGACAAATAGAAAGGTTGTATTTCAAGGTAGCTCTTCAAATTTCCTTCAGAAAAAACAGCAGCATTTTTTCCCAAAATACTGGTTCTATCCCGACCTAATAAAGCATTAATGTACAGAGTATGGAACACAGTCATATGAGTATCATTTCATCAAATGATGAAGGGTAGAACTTTTTCTTTCTGATATCTTGCCTCTTACCCCTCTTTAAGATATATTTTAATCTATGTTTTTGAATACCAGAGATTGAATTTAAGGTCTGGTACATGCTAGGCTAGTATACCACTACTGAGCTAGGTCCTTATACATCCTATGTAAATACTCTATAATTAAGCTAGGTCCTCCATTCCTTTTTTGGAGGGAATTGTTTATTTGTTTGTTTGTTTTGAGGAACTGTCTGGAAGGGGCTCATAAGGCTGTAGAGTATAGGAGGCCTTGTGAACCTCTTTTATTTGATTAATTTTTTATTCTTCTCTCATATATTATATCCCTGCCACAATTTCTCCTATCTTATCTCCTCCCAATCCTCCACCCCGTAATATTCTCCAGATCCACTCCTCCTTCATTTCCCTTCAGAAAAGAGCAGGCCTACTCAGGATATCAACTAAACATGGCACATCAAGTTGCAATAAGTCTAGGCCCATAGCCTCATATTAAGACTAGATGAGGCTACCCAATAGGAGGAAATGGGTCCCAAAGGCAGGCAAAAGGGTATAGATAGCCTTTGCTCCTACTGTTAGGAGTCCCACAAGAACACCAACCTAAATAACCATAATATATATGCACAGGACCTAGAACAGACACATGCAGGGTCCCTGTCTGTTGGTTCAGTCTCTGTGAACTCCTAGAACTCTGGTTAGTTGATTCTGTGGGTTTTCTTGTGATGTCCTTAACTCTTCTAGCACCTACAATCCTTTATCCCTCTCTTATACAGAATTCCCCAAACTCTACTAAATTTTTGGATGTGGGTCTCTGTGTCTGTTCCCATCAGTTGCTGGATCAAGCCTTTCTGATGACAATTATACTAGGCTTCTGTCTATGAGTATATAGAGTATCATTAAGAATAACGGCATTGTTTCATTGACTCTTTCTTTTTGTTAGTCATATTTGGGTCTATCCTGAGTCTCTGGGCAGTGTACCATGAGTTCTAATAGGTCTTAATAACAGAAGCCTAGATACTGGGGAAAATGTTGAGAGATCAGAGAGACAAAGGAGCAAAACCATGGTCACCTTACATCTCAACTTCAGAACCAAAAAAAGATTGTGTTCCTGTTTCTGAAACATATCACTTCCTCTCTCTGCACAGCCATATCACTTTTGTCTGTCTATATTGACCACCAGATCTCTATGGTTAACTAGTGGCTAGCTCTGCTCTCTGATCTTCAAGCAAGCTTTATTTATAAAAACAATATATCACATTTTCCCTTTTTTGTCTAAAAATAAAGGTTATAACTAATATAAGAAAAACTATATACATTAATTATAATAACTATATACAATATATACAGTCAATGAATACATAAACAATGTCTAGTCCATTAAGAATTGACAGTTCCAGAGAAAATACTTCATATCTATCCTATCTTGGTGAGTTGAAAGGTTGTACCTAATTCACTTTCTGTTCTAAATTGTATTAACAAACTATCTTTTCATGTCTCTCAACCTTATACCCTGTTTTCATTTCTCTAGTGATTTTTTTCTGAATCTGGTAAGAAAGAAAACTATAACATAAGGTCTTCAATGCCATCAGAGAAAAAAACAATATTCACTGAGTAAGCAGGAAGTGTAAGCAAGTGACTTTCAAAGAATGTGAGAAATGACTGAAATACCTGGCTGCCTGGAAAGCCATCCATATTTTTCTGAAATGTTGAGACATCCATCTTCGGCTTGTAGGCATAGCATATCTGGCAGACTTTTTCATAAAGCAGGATGTACTGAAGAACTGTTCTTGTCTTGGCAAAGTTCAACAGACTTTTTTTTTGTGTCTGCTTGTCCAATTTGTCCAGCATACTGTCAGCAGTGAAGGCAAGGGCACTTTCTTACCCAGTGGATAACTTTTGCCACAAAGAAAGTAAGCTCCATGTGGAGTTTCTCCAATGTCCACCATCTTCTCTGAAGTATATTGGTTCTGTTAGAAGCAGACATGTTTCATTGTCATAAAAAAGAAAAGAGCCTATGTTATTAAAATATCTTGAATGTTATACTCTGTAGATCTCTGAAATGTTTGAAGATGACCTGTCTATATAAAATATATCTCTGTTTGACCTTGAAAACATACTTAATTTGTTCAAGTTCAATTGCAATAGGTGATTAATCATTAATCTTCATTTCCTTATTATAATAACTAGTGGGTAATAATAACTTTCAAGGGCTTGAAATTTGCATTAGACTGTTAAATCAATTGCATAGGTACCATACCATGAACAAGATTAGACATGTATGTACATTATGTTCTAACAAAAGTAATCTCAACTTTGTATCAATGTACAAAAAAAAATCAAAGCCAATATAAAATATTTAAAACTATTGGTTGCTTTTTTGGTTTAAAAGTAGACTCACTAATCTACCTTTTAATGCTATTTGTTCATTTATAGAAGTTTGACAAAATATTTGTTTTATGGTTTCTTCTGAATTTTTTGTTCTCTCTTCCATAGCTTTTCTATCATCCAGAGGAGTATAGTTTTGTATTTTTGGCATTGGTTCTTTAGTGTCTCTGAGAAGTTTTCTTCATGGTTTGTCAAGGGAGCCTGAAAGAGGCCCCTCAAGGAGTTTCCTGATGGTAAAGTATTATCTTGTCTGTCCCTTGTTGACCTACATTCATTGGTCCAATGCCTGCCTTTACCATACCTTCTGTATAATCAAGAAGTAAATGACATTCTATTTGAATTATGCTTAGAAAAAAATTGCTTCCAGGAATACTCTGTTTATAATCCATTTCTAGTTGACCATATTTGCCACAATTTTAACATGCAACATTTCAATTTTTTTCAAACCTCTGAAAATCACCTATACATCATCGTGCTCATGAGATTCAATACTGATTGTATCTCGAATCCATTCCTCCAAGTTTGCAGATCTTGTCTTTAATGGCATAATTACCCTTTTGCATTGTGCATTAACATTTTCAAAAGCCAGCGATTCCATTATCATTTGTCTTGCTTCTTGATCTGGTATCATTCTATTAAGTGCTATAAAGCCAGTCTTTGCAAGAAATCTGTGAAAGCATATTTTGGGCCCTCTATAACCTTAGTAAATGACTCAATTTTCTTTCCTACTTCTCCAATTCTGCTCCAAGCATTCAAAACTGCTGTGTGGCATAAATCTAGGACATGGTCATCATATAAAGATTTTATTTGTAATTCAACATAATCTTCCTCTCCAAATTGGTCTTGGGAAATTTCCATATCTCTAGTCCTACTTCATTGTTCATTGATCTAAGCTTCTTCTTTCAACCAAGTCATCCATTGTAATTGAGGACAAGAATCCAAGACTGCTTTAACTAAGTCTTTCCAGTCTCTAGGGGTAATTCTATTACAAGTAGGTCATGAGTTTAACATCTGCTTCACAAAAGGTGAATTCATGCTATATGAGACTGTTACTTCATTGAGTCTCCATAAATCTAACATTTTCACAGGAGTCCATTTAACTCTTGTATAGCCTTGGGGTATCTATCATTTGGCAGTTCCTATAATGTGACTGGATAAATTAAAGTTGGTTGTTTGAAAACCTTAGGCTGCTCCCCCTAATCTTATAATACAATTCTGAAAATGGTTCTACATTAAATTTCTGTTTGGATCTGAATATCTCTATGATCTGTTTTATTAAGTTTTTCTAAAACTTGTATCTTAGCACTCATATTAATCAACATTTTAGCGCAAAAACAAAAATGACAAAACTGTTGTTTATAATTGACATTACAATAGTCCCATCTAAATTAGTTATCCTTTCATTTAATTGTTCCATTTCAAACTGTCCAGTGTATTATATATCATACTGAGACCTAAATCCCTTCATAGTAATAGTGTTTCCCATTTTTTAATGTGGGAAAACTCTATTTTAACTAGTTCTTCCCTTTAAGAAATCCCAATTGTTTTACCAAATCTGCCAACAATGTCGGTGAACTGTGAGGTATAGCACATTTGAGCTAATAACACAGCTTAGCTGGTGAACAACTTAGGTGAGGACAGCTACAGCTGGTAGCTTGTAGCTGTGAGCAGCAAGTGATAGCCTAAGGAGAGGGGATGTAGGGAAAGTCAGCAACCCCTGGTGGAGGGAAGGATGGGGGGGAGAGACAGACAGACGGATGGCTATCTAAAAAACAAATAGGGGGTTGTGCCGAAAAAGCACATGTGGCAGAGAGCTGCCTGAAGGCAGAGCTGGTCAGTCTAGGCAGTCTAGGGCAGGTAAATCCTTCGGCATTTGGAGCCCAAGTGCTTCTGGAGTTTGGGTGGCAGCTGGAGACTGTTTCAGAGAAGCTACAAAAGCAAAATTCCAAAGTCACTCTGAGGCTTGTCGAAAAATACAAAGACCTAGCAGGTTGGGGCAGGAGCCCTGCATGCAGCTCCCATGAGAGTCCCAAGTGCACCTTCAGCCTGTGCTGGTGGCTACAAAGCCACAGGCAAGTGACCTTTTCATGAATTCCTGCCTTAAAGTTGGGTACCAATATGTAGCATGAATTCTAATAGATCTTAATTATAAAAGCCTGGAGTCAGCTATTGGGAAAAATACTGAGAGATCAGAGAGACAAAGGAGCCAAACCATGGCCACCTTACCTCTCAACTTTCCAACCAAAAGGAGACTAAGTTCCTGTTTCCTACTGCTTTATCACTTCCTCCCTCTGCCCAGCTATATCACTTCCTGACTGTCTGTACTGACCTTCAAATCTCTATGGTTACCCTGCAGCTAGCTCCCCCTTCTAATCTTCAGGCAAGCTTTATTTGTACAAACAAGATATCACCTCAAGGCAGTGTCAGGGGTAGGCTCCTAGTAGCTTGGGTCTCAAGCTGGACCAGTTGTTGTGGTAAGTCCCACAAGTTCTGTGACACCTTTACCCCAACTCATCTTGCAGGTAGAACAAATAGTGTTGTGTCTGGCTTGGTGACACAATGCCTCCACTAGAAGTCTTGTTTTGCTACAGAGGATGGCCAGTTCATTGTCCATATCCCGCATTACTAGGCGTCTTAGCTAGAATCACCCTCAGAGATTATTGGAAGTTTCCATTGTACTAGGTTTCTACCTTACCCCCAGAATGCCTCCCAATTCCAGTTGTTTCTTCTACCACTCTCTTGCCATTTTCCCCCACCTGATCCCTTCTGTTTCCATCCTCACCTTCTCCTTTCTACCTGTGATTTTTATTTATTTTGCCTTCCCAAGGAGATCATTTTGTTCCCCTTTAAGCACTCCTTGTTGCTTGGCTTCTCTTGGTCTGTATTGTAGCATGATTATTTTTTACTAAACAGCTAATATCCATTTTTAAGTTAGTACATACCATGTTTGAGTCTTGAGTTACCTCAAGTAAGGTCGAATTAGGATGATATTTTTCTAGTTCCATCAATTTGCCTGGAAATACCATGATGGTATTTTTTTAACAACTGAATATTATTCCATTTTATAAATGTACCACATTCTCTTTATCCATCCTTCAGTTGAGAGACATATAGATTGCTTCCCAGTTTCTCTCTATAATGAATAAAAATGCTGTGAACACAGTTAAATAAGTGTCCCTGTAGTAAGATGTCATGTCCTTTGGGTATATGTCCAGGAGTGAAACAGCTGATTCTTCAGGTAGATAATAATATTTTCTGTTTTGATGAAGAATGTTGCTTAATTGCACAGATTAGCCTTCAAGTGGTTCGACAATTTAGACAAGCCTTAAAATTGTGATAACTAAAGACTTCCCAGTGAACGGAGCTTACAGGATGTACTACATGTTTGTCTTCATCTAAATTCCATTGTGAGCAGACAGAAATTTGACCTCTCTTTCCTTTATTCTCTACCATCTTCAGTGTCTTTTCTGTGACCTTCCCTTCTTTCACATCCACATTCCTTTTTCAATGTAATCTTTTTTCCATTCTAGTGCCTTATAAAAGACTATCAACATGTATTTGAAACAATTAAAATATTATATTATTTTTATTAAATTTTCATAAAAATATAGCGTTTAGATATTTTTAAAAGGAGATCATTACAGAAAGCCTCCAGCAGTCAAGCTTCAGAGAACAACTGACTATGGGGTCTGTAACATCACCTGATACATCTATAGCCCAAGTCCTGCACTCAATGCTCAGGAATTATTCTGAGATGGCGCAGAAAGATTATAGGAATGAGAGGCCCAGGGTCACCCTGCACATACTATGCTCTCTGTTACTGTGCCACACTCCAACATTGCAGTTTTGAGACAGTGCCTCACTATAGCCCAGGCTAATCTTGAACTTGTTGTAATTCTGGGTCTATTTTGATGTACATGATTTCAGGTACATGTCATTATGCCCAGTGCCACTAAGATATTTTCTTGGGCATAAAGCAGGCTAACTATCTTATTTCTGATGACCCAATAACACACTGGTTCAATTCTACACCATGGAGAGAAATCAGTAATAGTCCAAATACTTGAGGATTAATATGCACTGAAGGGGAAAATAAAAATTTTCATAGTTTTCTTCTTTCTTTTTCTCCTTTTTTCTGCTAAAATGATAAAAATGACAACCTTATAGTTGCTTTATAAGTAGTAAAATGAGAAAGAGAATAAAATAATACTTCATTATATGTATGACAACTCATCCAAAAATACTGTGCCCTTTTGCTGATTAATAAAGATCTGATAGCATTGAAACTCCAAGATTAAAAAGAAACCTTAAGGTTCTTCCAGTAGAAAATTCTAAGAGCTTGTCTGATGGACAACCCCTTACCACTGGAAGAGAAGTGTTCAAACATAGGGCTATAACCATATTGATCATGAATAAATAAATAGAGAAAGGACATTGGAGAAAACTGAAGAGAGAATTTCACATTAAAAATTATATTCATATTTACATTCTTGGAATAAAATATTGTTATTACTTTGTTAGGATATTAGTAACAAGCAATTTCAAAGAAAAAAAGAACCCCAGGTCTTCAAGAGCCAATGAGGGTTAAAAATTCCAGAATTTACTTTTAGTGATTAACCAAGAAAATAATGTACCTTCATGAGGAAAATCATATCATACTAATGCTGAGTAGTTATAGAGGATGTGAGGGAGAGAAGACTGGGATGAGGGAGAGAGCTATGTTTGCTGGCTCAGGTCTGAAATTCCAGCTTCTAAGAGGAGGTTGAGCCGGAGTGTTCCAAATCTGAGAGCTGCATGAGCTAAACAGTGAGCAAGAGCAGCTGGGTAAAAGTTGTGGAACTCGGTTTCAAAATAAAAATCCTAACAACATACCAGGAATAGAGCCCAGTGGTAGAGAACTTGGCCCAGCTTACGAGCAAACCTCTGATCTGATCCAGTGAACCTCAACTTTTCCTTTGGCTTCCTTCAAATGAACTGAACATGCTTGGACAAAGCAAAAATTATAATAATTATATATGATGTATGCATGTATCTATGTGAACAGTTAGCATGTGTATAGTACAACGTTTCAGAAGAAGAGCAAGAAAGCGTAGTAATGGGTAATGAGAAATGAAGAAATGTAGGCGAAAGGATACAAGCGTCATGAAAGAGTTATCAATATAAAGTTAAATATTTTCTAGTTCCAACTCCATCACAGTTGAAATTTCTTTTAATTCCTTTACCATTACCATAATAGGAATCAGACATGATTAGATGCTGAATATATTTTTCTCATTGATCCACTTAGAGAAAGTTTCTTTTGTTTTGCTTTGTCTTTTAAGTTTTGTTTTGGAGAGGGATTTAGTGACCTGAAATCTTTTTTCCTTATGTTTAAAACCATATAAAAATCATTGTATTATAGTATAACTTATTTTATAAATTATTTTGCTGCACATAAAGTAGAGGGTGGTTTCTTTTATTTTATTTTTAAAGTATAAACCTCTTCTACACAGGGTGAAATCTGACCAGCATCTTGGCCAATGGCAGTTAAGAACTCAACACTTTCATCCTGGCCCACATGTAGTACAATGTTTCAGGTGAGTGCATTCCCAAGTTAGAAACAGAAGGTTTATGAATAAGGGAGGCCCCAGAAATTTAGAGTAAAAGACCGTCTGAATGACAGGTAATTGGAAATTTCCAGTTAAGTAATAAATTTTTGTTATTTAAAGTGGTGGAAGTGATATCAGAGAGAGTAAAGGTTTGCACCTACCATCTGAGAGTTGGCTCTGTGCTTGGTTGAGACAGGAAAGGGTGGACAGAAGGCTGGGGCTTGCTGTTGAAAATTCAGCCTTGAGCCTATTAAAGACAAGGGGAAAATTCACAACTTTGTTCTACAACAGATAAGAACAGCTCTTAAAAAATTAAGAGAAGGCTCATCAATTGGGCTTTGTGTTCTCCTGTGGAACCTTGAGCTCCCTGACTTGTTCTTGCCTTAATTTTTTTAAAGCACAACAGGCCAATTATTGTTCTAGTGCTACTTTCAATAAATGGACTCTCTTAACAAGTATAGGGGGAACCAGAGGTGACAGGTGCTCAATTGGCAAAATCAGTAACTTATTTTTCTTACTCTGTTTTTAAGACCCTTTAAAAAACCAACATGTTATTTCAGGGACATGTTATTTCAGGGACAGTAAGGTGAATTGTTCCAAATCCTAATATTTAATTTCTAGATATTTGTTGAGAACAGTATTTTAAATTGTTAATCTATAGTTATGCTGTCTGGAGTTCATGAGGGCCACTATATTTTGTAATGTAATGCTTTATGATTTAGCATAGAGTCCAATTTTTTGTTTTAATTTTTCTTTGGGGGTTATACAAAACATACAGAAAGCAGGCAGCATATAGGTTCAGCATATAAATAAATGCATGGGGTCAACCATGTAGATAATCTTATGACTGACATGTTTCCCAAATAGGACCCCCATCTGTTCATCCCCTGTGAAATGAGCAGGGCTGCTTCTCCCTTCCAGAAGTCTGGTGGGGGGTTGAAGAGATGGCTCAGTGGTTAAGAGCACTGGCTGCTCTTCCAGAGGTCCTGAGTTCAATTCCCAGCAGCCACATGGTGGCTCACAACCATCTGTAATGAGCTCTGGCGCCCTCCTCTGGCATGTGGGCCTACATGGGGGCAGAATGTTGTATACATAATAAATATATCTTAAAAAAAAAACAAAAAAAAAGAAGTCTGGTGGATTTCGTTTCCTCTTAGGTCTGAGACAACCTAGTGATCAAAGGAATTATTTTGGCATGGCACTATAACAAATTTAAAGCTTTACTTTTGTGAGGCTTAGCAGCTTCAACTTATGCCCAGGGAGCAGCCAGGGTGACCTCAACAGTATGGGGCTAGCCTGGTGTCCCTCCTTCCTAGAACAACTGCTCTATGAAGAGAACAGGGAAGCATGGTTGAGAGTTCACCAAGAAGTCCTTATTGAGTGATGTTTCTTATACCTCCTTTCCAGCCAAGCCCTTTGGAGAGGGCTGGTCTAATGAGAGGCACAGCTTACAACACATGTGTCTGAAGATACAGCCATCATTCCTACATGAGTTTGTGGCTTTCACCATTGTGAGACTGCACAGTGAGGTAACTAAAATGAACATGATAATCTATGATAGTTTGTCTGCTTGGTATGAAATGCAAGTCGTGCTCTCCTTCTTTGCTTGTGAATTTACCCATGTTTATTTCAAAGTGTTATCAGTATCTGCTTTGCATCTTTAGAATAACTTTCCAATTACATTGATAACATACTGGTTAATATATAGAGAGTGTTCACTATTTTACCAGACTCTCTAAAAATTTTACATCTACATTTAGCATTCCAGGAGCCTCATAATAACTCCTGATTTTGCAGTGGCTGCAATGGGATGCAGAAGGAAATAGGAAGCAGGAGTTTCTTTCTTTCTTTCTTTTTTTTTTCATTTGTCTAATGCCATATCTCAAGCAGAAAGCAGTGTTAGGATCTGAATTCAGATAACATAAAAAATGTGGGCTTCTCTCTTAGTCTTGATTTTCTAATTTTTATTGATTTCTTCATATTTATACCATCCCATCAATATTCTATCTTTCATAAAATCATATTTACGGTTTACAAAAAAATCTTTTCTTAATTTCTGTTGTGCCCATGTGATTTTCTTTTCTTATTCAGATCCGTAAAATTAGATTCTAAATGAAATTTCAACCATCTAACCAGAAATTCCTTTCCAATTCAAAATTGTTTTATTCTCAACGTTTGCAACTAAGTACCACTTTTACCTTACATAGTTTACGATTTATACGTTTATATTTTACTTGGCCTTATTAATTCTCTATAAAAGTTAGGGATGGTAAGTGATACTTATATGGGAGTTCTGGAGGGCCTGCAATGTGTATATATGCAAATCATGTCTATAAAATAGAGCTTACAACTCTTTGTCTAATCTAGTTTTCCTCTTACTGTCTTTGTTGTGTCTAGACAGTTAACTGTTTTTAATATCCAAATCCCTTGGTTTTAGACCTGCTTACACAGGTAGTTAGTTTTTACATCTTACTTTATTTTTCCTTGTGTGATCTTGAGCTGTAACAGATTTTTAATTTGTGTTTTTTTTCGCTTGAAACCTATCCTTTTATGAAGCGACACAGAGAGGTATCACAAAGAGGGACCACATTAAATAGATGGCTCTGCCGGAGTGGATTTGATGGTTATAGCTATTGGGCTGTATTGAGTCACGTATTCAAAGCAGTTTCATAACATCTGATCTTGTGTTTACTATGAGTTTGCGCTTGATCACAAAACGATGAATCCTAGAAAAACCTGCAGGTGTGCCACTGTTACATGGGCTAAATGCCTTTCCTTAAAGTGAAGCCTTACTTCTGCATCATGGGTGCTATGACTAGTGGTATTGATTCTATTTTCTACTGCCACTCTTAAGAGAATTTAGAATGAATGGTTTTGGTCTCCTTGAGCAAGGATATAAAGCCTCATTGCTCAGAATTTGTGGGCAGCAGCATCCTGCTTGAGATTTGTTCTTCAGTGTTTATTTAATCATAACCTCATTTTCTTTACCGATGATGAATGCATTTTTGGTATATACTATTTTACACTTATGTAAAGGTTCATATTCCTGATTAATTAACAAATTTGAGTTCTAAAAATGAAATATAAGCTTAATGAAACTTATTCCATGACTATAATGTGTTTTCATTCCAAAAAACATGTATACCGTGTCACATAAATTATCAGAACTTGCAATCACAGCATTATAGAATTGTTCTGGGTTGTTAGTCTTAGTTCTCATTTCCTAAAAAGGAAATCTCATTGGTAATCTTTGGCCTTTAATGATACTTACAGTAGTATTTAGGTACTATCAACTTCTAGACAGAGTGTTCAGTGAGGATATACAGAGGCAAGTTGTGTACAACATTTAGGGAATTCAAGTGTGGTGTAGGACACAAGCCGAGGAGCATAGTAAAAGTGTTAAAATTAGATGTGAAACTACTACAGAAGCAGAAAGAAGGACACATACAGTACCTGTATGGCATCATGGGATAGTAGAGAATGCTTTGGACAAAGGCAATACTGGAAGAATACCCTGGGTGTAAATGATGCGGCAGTGTTGTGTGAGAGACTTCCAGGGGAGACATAGTACATTCGCCTATCTGCACTTCCGGGCATGGAACCCACGACATACCAAAACATCAGTGTGCCAGATCCTGTCTAGTGAACCAGTGATTTCTTGTTACATGTATAATAGGAGCACGGATGAGGGATTACTTACAGAAGCTTCAATGCATCAAAAGCCACTGTGACTTCAGGAAGCCTACCCCCCTAGAAGGCTGATGATTCATTAATGCCACAACCCTGAAAGGCCATGCATGATTTTCTGGCAGCTCGTATGGAGGAGAGCCCCACAGCAGCTCTGCCCATCAGTCTCTTCCTCTAACAGTTGTTTGCTGCTTCTAAAAGCAGCAAGGGCTTTTTTGGAATCTTGCAAGTATAAGCTTTCTCAGATATGTGAAGTTTGTTTTCTTTCTGAGTATCACAAGCCTCACTGATTCCTCCTGGATAGAGTGTTTCCATTCAAAAGAAAAAGCAATATAATAAAGGAGAAAGAAGGCCTCGCTTGAATCACAGAAGTATGTTTTCTTCTCTTCAATTTGCGATGATGCCTGGTGTCTACTTTCTAACATGATATTCACACCAAAAGGACGGTTGAAAGCAAACAAGTTATAGAAAGTAACTGGTTCTACTATATAGAAAGTGACTAGTTCGGTCAGACGAAAAGGTCAAAATTCAAATGTAGGAGCAAAGGTGGACGTTTAAGCACAGAACTGTAGTTATCAATGTCCATTATAAGCAGCACACCATATAGGCAGTTGAAGTGGGAGGACAGCAGACTTCTCTGGAACATTTATGAAGTAGAACTAAGGCATGATACCAAAAAAATATGAGAAATGAGATAAAGAAGAAAGCTTCAGAATTACTGAACAAGGGGCCATGGCTATGAGATGATGAGACTAGGAGCAATAGTTTTGGACAGAAGAGAAAATTTAGGATAAAAAGCACAGATGCTTATGAAAGGCATACCATAGTTATCATTTGCAGCTTAGTGGAGAGATCTGAAGATGCCCCTCACATCTCTATTACATAGAAAAATACTGAGGAAATATCATTTGAACTTTATATAAAAAGTGAGAAAGTCAAGAATAACAAAACATAAAGCCAAAGAGCAAAAAGTGAAACAAAACAAAACAAAAAATGAAAAAAGAAAAAAAAAACATGGGGCATATTGAAAAGGGTTACAATTTTATAAATGAGTAAACAAAGAAAATTCATCAAGTAAACAAAGTGAGATTTGAAAATAGGCCATGGCCGAGTGTGATGGCAGCTAGTGTTTTTCCGACTTCATACCAGCCAGAATCATTCTGAAAGAGGGAAATTCAACTGGGAAAATAACTCCATCAGGTTAGCCTGGCAGCAAGCCTGTGGGATATTTTCTTCATTAATGGTTGTTATGGTAGGGCCCAGCCTACTGTGGATAGTTCCACCCTGGATGGCTGATTCTGGATGGTTTCAAAAAGGATGTTGAGCAAACCATGAAGACCAAGCCAGTGAGCAGTGTCCCTCCATGTCCTCTGCATCAGTTCCTATCTCTAGGTTTCTGCCCTGAATTTCCTCAGTGATGAAGTATGGCCTGAAGTTGTAAGCAGAAATAACCCTTTCCTCCCCAAGATTCCTTCAATCACAGTGTTTTATTCTCAACAATATAAACCTTAATTAATACACTAGGGTCCAACACTATAGAAATGTCCAGAAAGACAAGATTTGTAATAGATATCCTGAGGCATTTAGGATATCATTAAAAATGTATGCAGGACAATTTCAATACACAGTACATAGAAGCAGAACCCTTTTCCTGAGAACAGATTGCCTTAGATACTAATAGATCCAAAATGAATAATACTTTAAGAATCTTAGCTAAGGAAAAAAAGAGAAAATAAAGACCAAATCTTACAGAGTCAGTGAAAGGTTTTAATATGATAAAAAATTTAGCTAATGTTACATTGTAATGAGGAAGACTAAAGAGAGATGCAGAAAATTGGAAGGAAAATATGTAGACTACAAGCAATGAGAAATGAAACAGGAAGTTCAAGTTACAGGTTGGAAGGTACTGTAGACAAGAATGACAGCCTGCCTAACAAGGATACTAGGGGTACGGTGGGATGCTTTGCAGATAAATTTATAGGTTGGTTATGAGAAGCTGGAAATAGATTGAGCAGTTGAGTTTGTGTTATGAAATGCAAGATAATTGTGGGAAAAATAACAAACATTTGCTTTATTTTTTCTCCTAATAACCCCATTAAGTGGGAAGCCATTCTCAACTTTATGGCTGAAATGGTTTCAAAGCACAATGAGAAAATTACACCTTATCCATACTTGCTAAGAATTATCCACATAGAAGCTGTGCTTCTTTTTCACAATTAAAAGGTTTTAGAGACATTTAGTGACAAATTCCAATGCAACTCCTCACTTCCACATTTATTATCGTAATTAAAAAGAAGCAATCTGTCATATTTCAAAGCTAAATGTAAATTTTATATTTCACAGAAAATGGGATGGCAATGTTGCATGCCACAATGAAAATGAGTTACATCTTTGAGCTTCATTTCTTTAAGATATGTTACATTTAAAGACACATTGCAATTTTAACTAAGATGTTTTAAAAAATAGACTAAACAGTCATAGAATTATGAGCAATGGAATGGCACACATGAAAATACAACCTATTAAGTCTTAGTGTTTCAACAAATAACCAACCAGCTCATGGATCATATGAGAGCTCTGAAAAACTNTATATACACATACATACATACACACACATATATATTCAGTAGAATTGATGAAAGGTGGGAATGAAAGAAAAATAAGAATATATTGAGATGGAAGTTATGCTCAGTGATCAACAGAGAGTATCTGCAAAAGGAACTTCTTAGATTTCTAGGTACCATTGCACAGGTCTGAATTACACTTTATGAGCTTAACCATAATTCTTTGAAAACTGGTTTTAATTCAAACCCTGCTCTATCTTCAATCATTCCAAGTAAGTGTTAGCTGACCTGGAAGATTGTTAATGACATCCTTTCAGAGAAGAGGGCAAAATTTGCAAGTTAAAGGCACAAATGTGTAACTTGGAGAAGTTGCAGAATGAATCTGAGCTTTTGTTTCTTTTTCTGTAATTACAGATCATTCTTTGTGGGGAATGTAGGAAGCCATGAGAAAATGAAGTCCTAGGTAAATGTTTCTCACATGAACCAGCCTTGTCAAGGAGTTCAGTCCCATGAGAAAATGGCAGAACCTTGGCCTTTATCCATGCACCATGAGGCTCAAAAGGATAACACAGCCTCTCTCTGATCTGCAAGTGGATATTGATAGTGTGTGTTTCCTCACCACAGATACGTAGGGCCTGAAGATTGCTTCTGAAAAAGACTACTCTTGTTGATATCTACCAAACTTACTGAATCTGCCTCTTTGTTCTGCTGAGTGCAATAACCCTGACTTTGTTCAACTGTGTAGAAAAAAAACACCGAGCTTCTGGAATGCTAAGCCTTTTCCATCAGAGAGGCCAGTCAGTGTACCTGATCCCTG
>LOEQ01006285.1:145766-156210 GCA_001685075.1 Bramus lutescens | reverse complement strand
TTTTTTTTCTCAAATGGTTTTCCCACAAGGCTTAAACTACATTTACACTTCTAAATTTGTTTACTAACAAGCTTAAAATAATGGTATCATTAAAGAAGTTGATAGTTCCTGAATATGAAACATGCAACTGTGTGGACTTCAAATGATACATTAGTGACCTATTTAAAATTAATTGTGTAATCCTAAAACTAATACTGAGTAATATTGATAAATGTCATGAATGAACACACACCCAAAATGTTTACAAAGGCTACCAGAAGGCAAACAATGTTTTGCTACTGAAGTAAATTTTTATTCCATAAAAACTGATTCTCCAACAGCTATTATTCATTATGAAAAGCAAAAATATCTCCTCCCTAGTTTAGGTCTTTTATACAAGTGGAAATTATTGAGTAAAACCAAGCATGTTGATGATAATGTCTTTGCAGTAGTCAAGTAATCACTTTTAATCATAAATCAAGTGTTAAATATACTCTGCATCTAAAAACAAACAAAAGAAAGAAAATCACATAGGTTCAATTTATCTATTTGACAAGAACTTCAAGGCATTGAAGAAAGAAATTGAAGAGGACACCAGAAAATGGAAAGACCTCCCATGCTCTTGGATGGGTAGGATCAACATAGTTAAAATGGCAATTCTACCAAAAACAATCTATAAGTTCAATGCAATCCCNCAATCTATAAATTCAATGCAATCCCCATTAAAATTCCAACAAAATTCTTCACAGACCTTGAGAGAACAATAATCAACTTTATATGGAAAAACAAAAAACCCAGGATAGCCAAAACAATCTTGCACAATAAAGAAACTTCTGGAAGCATTACCATCCCTGACTTCAGACTCTATTACAGAGCTACAGTAATGAAAACAACTTGAAAATTGTTCTTTCAATTTTTTTATTAATTAATTAATTTATGTTACATCCTGATTGAAATCTCCCCTCCCTTCTCTCCTGCCATTCTCTCCCTCCACTGCCTCAATCCATCTGCCCTCCATATTCGCTCAGAAAGAGGCAGGCCTCCCTTTGGCATCAGCAAAGCATGGTATATCAAGCTGACATAAAATCAAGCACCTCCCCCTCTATTCAGGCTGGGAAAGGCCACTCAGCATTAGGAATAGGTTCCCAAGAGCCTGTCAAAGCACCAGGAACAGCTCTGCTTCCATTGCCCAAAGTCCCATAAATAGGCCAAGCACCAAGTTACACAGCTGCCATATATATGCAGAGGGCCTAGGTCAGTCTCATGCAGGCTTCCTGGTTGTTGATTCAGACACTGTCAGTTCCCATGTGCAAGGCTAGCCATTTCTATGGATTTTCCTCTGATGTCCCCAACACCTCCACTCCCAACCCTCATCTGGGCTCCTGCAATTCCTTCTTCCTCTCCTCAAAGGACTCTCTGAGCTAGGCCCAGAGTTTAGCTGTGAGTCTCTGAACCTGCCTGTTTCAGTCACAGGATGAAGGCTAAGCACAGGAGTAGTCACCAATCGGAAGACAGGGGATGGCCATTTCAGGCTATGCATGCACCACTGCCAGGAGTCTTAGCTGGGACCATCCTTATAGACTGGAAGTTTCCCTAGCATCAAACTTCTACCTGACTCCTTAAAGCCTGTGCTCATCTTTCTCCGCACTCTCATCCTCTGCCCACCTCTGCAGCTCGATCCCTCATGTTCCCATCCTCACCTGCACCCAGGAGATCGCCTCTATTTCCCCTTCCCTAGCAGATCCATGAGTCCGTCCAGTCCCCACGTCCCGCCTTGGGCCCTCCTTTTTGCCTTGTTCTCTGGGTCTGTGGGTTTATAGTATGATTATCCTTTACAATTAATAACGACTTGCAAGTGAGTACATACCATGTTTGCCTCTCTGGGTCAATGTTATCTCTATCAAGATGTTTTTTTTTCTTCTAGTTCCATCCATTTGGCTGTAAAGTCCATGATAATATTTTTTAAAAGCTGATTAATACTCCATTGAGTAAATGTACCACATTTTCTTTATCCATTTTTCCATTAAAGGAGATTTACGTTGTTCCCAGTTTCTGGCTATTATGAATAAAGCAACAGAGAACATAGCTGAGCAAGTGTCCTTGTGGAAGGATGGAATGCAGTCCGGAGTGTACACCCATCGATGATATAGCTTGGTCTTGAGGTACATGGATTTCCGATTTTCTGAGGAATTGTCATATTGATTTCCATAGCGGCTGTACAAGTTTACCTTCCCAGTAGCAATGGAAGAGGGTTCCCCTTGCTCGGCATCCTCACCAACACGAGCTGTTGCCTGTGTTATCACTAATACCTATTCTGGCAGTTATATCTGAGATTCTAATGGAATCTCAAAATAGTTTTGATTTTTTATTTCCCTTGTGGTTAAGGGAGTTGAACATGTCTTTAAGTATTTCTCAACAATTTGAAATCCTTCTATTGAGAATTCTCTATTTAGATCTGTACTCTTTTTATAATTGGGTTATTTGTTTTATTTTCTTTTGGGATTCTAGCTTCTTGAATTATTACGTATTTGGATATTAGTCCTCTATCAGATGTGGAGTTGGTAAAAATCTTTTCCTTTTCTGTAGACTGACACTTTGTCTGATGATCAGTGTCCTTTGCCTTATAGAAGCTTTTTTGGGGGGGTTCATGAGGTCCCATTTACTAATTGTCTATGTTAGTGCTGTTCTTGTTCTGTTCAGGGATTCATCTGCTGTGGCAATGTATTCAAAACTAGTTCTCACTTCTGTCAGATTTAGTCAGGGTATTTGGTTTTATACTGAGGTTTTTGTGCAGAGTGTTAAATATGGATCTATTCTCCTTCTCCTACACACCAACTTCCAATTTGATCAGCACCATTTGTTGAAGATGCTGGCTTTTTTTTTTTTTTACCCCAGTGTGAATTTCTAGCTTCTTTAACATCAACAACAACAAATCAGGTAGCCATAGGTGATTGGATTCATACCTGGGACTTCAATTTGATTCCAGTGATCAACATGTCTGTTTTTATGCCAATACCATGTGTTTTTTTAAAATTGTAACTTGGTAGTATGGCTTGAAATCAGAGACAGTGATTTTCACCTCAGTCTCTTTTCCAGCTCAATCTCTTTTCCAGCCAATGTCTTTACTCACTACCGCTTTAGCTACCCAGGGTGTTTTGTAGTTCCACGTGAATTTTAGGATTCTTTTTCAAGTCCTGTAATGAATGACATTGGATTTTTAAATATAAATTGCATTTTAAGCCTATCTGTTACTTTCTCAATACAGCAGCTTTTACAAAGCTGATTCTGCCAATCCATGAACATGGAAGGACTTCCTGAGTGGCCATAGCCTCACCAGTCAGCTGAACTTGAATATAGTCTGATTTTGAATTTCCAGTCTCTAGAACTGTGGGGGGGGGAGTTAATATTGTTTACAAATACTTACTCTATGTGCAGATTCTGCCTTAGCAACACAAAACAAAACAAAGTATTCCTCATGTAAGTTTTTTTTTTAAAAAACTTACTTCAAGTAAGTTTTTAAAAATACAATCCTTCTTCTTAGTCATATTTTTAGGTCACTCCTTGGTAAAAATCCTTATCTGGGAACTTGTGGTAATGACATTTTAATGTGAATATTTTATTGAAGACAAGATTCCTTCTCAAATCATAAATGTATGGCTTGATAAATTTTTATGTGAACACATCGATACTACTATTTCTAAGAAAAAAATTAAACACAATGCCACACCTTGGACAAGGTTAATCACCAATCTGACTTTGAAAGTCATGGCTTAGCTGTATTTCCTTTTGTAATTTATGCAGATTCATATAAAAAGCATTACTCATGTCTGCTCTCTGTATCTCAGTACAGTATTCCCAGTGCTCACTTCTACTGTGCACAGAGCACTACCCTTGTTTTCATGAATATATAATGTTTTACCATTTCGGTTTCCTGTGATCTACTCTCACATTCTGCGTTTGATGGACAATGCACAGTTTTCAAGGGACACTGATGCCTTTATGAACATTATTTTATGCATCTTTTTGACATACACTGTAATTGTAATAGTTATATATCTAGAGTGATAATTGCTGGGCCACAGAATAACAGTATTAGTTTTACTAAGTGATAGTAAACCCATTCAAAATGTTATATCAATTTCCAAATTGCCTTGACCTAAACCTGGTGACTGGAATTATTTTCATTTCAAATATCCTTAATTACTCTCTGTATGTGATTACTCACCATTTGACATCTGCTTTTGTGAGGCATCTGTTTATCTTTTAGTATGATGTTCTGTCTTTTTTTAGTATTTCTTCATATTTGATGGAGAATGCTTATCTTAAAAGCATCTAAATTATATAAACAGAGAAGGGCAACTATAATTTTAAAATAGAGACAGTTTATGATTTATATGAAAACATAAATATAAAGAACATTTGGATAGGCTTCAAAACTGATTCTTTTCACTTTGGCAGGTGATTAAAACATGTAGATTTCAATAAGGCATACATATTCTTACATGTAGGGCTCTATCTTCCATAAGGGTGCTATGATCCAATTTTATGAGTTCCTTAATACCTTTTTGTTATGGAAAACACTGTGTAAATATGGGAATTTTTAACTTGTTAAAAATTGTTCGTCCCATTCTTTCCACATGTTTTAATCTTCATCTTTTTTGGTCATATATGAAAGAAGTTTTCATATGACAGTTTCCATACCTATTATTTTCACAAATATAATAAAATGTCAAGATTGAAATATGGTCATTTTATTAGTTATTTATGTTTCATGTGAGATCCAGTTGCTATGCAGCTCAGAACATATCTGTACAGTCCTAAAAAAATTAATGTTGTCAGAGCACTACTGTCTCTCACATCACACTTTTCTGATGTTTATTCTTTCTTGTAAATGCTTAGTGTATGCTACTAAAAACTTTTTTTTTGACACAAAGGAAATCCGGCTCTCTTCTTAGGGTTCTTATTGTCAATAATAAAAGAATTTAAAAATAGACTCGAACAGAAGCCCAAGAACAATTTCAATTAGAATTTGAAAGAGAAAAACCCCAGGTCAGGGAAATATCAGCCTGGAGGAAGAGCACAGGGAAGGAATAAGGCTTGCTGTTTATGCTGGTCAGGTCCCACGTGGAGAACAAGCCACAGGGTAATTGGAAGGGAGATTTCAGTGGGGAAGCCCAAAGTGTTGATCCAAATGCCCCACAGTTAGGGAACGCATGCTTAGAAAACACAGAAAGTCCCCGGTGTAGGGAATGCAAGCTTAGCAAACACAGAAAGGAGAAAAGGAGAAGTTACATTTTCCTGAGTAATCCAGTACTGGGGCAGAAATACAAGCTTCATGACTGCAGAACGTTTTTCCGGTCTGCTGTAAGCACAGGGATTTTGTGAGGAAAAGTACAACCTCTCAAGGATTAGTTATTCTGCCTATTACCTGAGTGGCTTTAGGTGAGCCAGCTGATGGAACTATAAACCTGGAATTTTAGTTTTCCATTAAAACTAGACTTCTATAGACAAGAAAGGACTCCTTCCCCTTTCCTTACCCCCTCCTTCCTCCCTTCCTCCATTCCTTCCTTCGTTCCTTCCTTCTTTATTTCCTTCCTGTAACATTTTTTAAACTAGTTGTAAGTGAAGTTTAAGGGGAAGGAAGGGAATAAAGAAGGAAATATTTTATCGGACATATATTTCTTATGGTACAGCAATTCAAAGAACTCCTCAAAAGAAGAGCACAATAAAAGAGAGACTCCCTTGCTTGTTGTGCTGAATTTCTGACAATTACTTAGAGGAAAATTGCCAGGAATTTGCCTTGAATGATGAATCATCAACAATATAGTTTTGTTTCACCACTTTAAAACCCAGACACATTTGTCATTTACAAAGATCTCAAAAATATTATCCAGCTGGATATAGTGGAGACCATGCTTAGAATATTAATCAAATTAAAACCAGGATTCTAGAATTCTCTGCTTTGTTTTATATAGGCAGTTGTGTGGGTTGGTTTTCATCTTGAAACTTTCTGCCAACCAAGGATGAAAGAATCAGTACAAAGGCCTAAGAACATGTTAAGAGACAACCATCACCATTCTTTTTCACACAAAGCAGTGGCATAGAAACACTCTCTAGAAGGTCAGCTCTCAAGGTACTTGCTAACAGCACAGGTTGAACTGTCCTAGACTTTGAGAGTGTGTTTTACATAGAGAATGAATCATTGTGGATGAGTGAATTTGATTTGCAAGCATTTGAATGTTTTGGTATTTTATGCCTGAATGTTTTCCAACTCTGCACCATAGATGCTGCCCACACATTGAAATGTCTTATAGTTGTATTTCAGAGAAAAAGAAACCAGTCAAAAAGTCCCTCTCAGTGAGAGTCCTTCTATATATAACATTCATTTGACTGTCAAAACAGAAAAAGGGAGTCTGACAAATGTCTAAATATCACAATGTTCTTGTAAGCTCATTGTCTGAGGTTTGTTTTACATTTGCATTTTGCATGTTTATTATACTTAGTGTTTATATGTAGATTTCTCATCTTGATTTTAAATGATGTGTACATTATTTTGCAGTTATGAAAAGTCAAATTTTTATGCAGTGAAGATAAATTAGTTTCTATTAGAAAAGTAGAAGATGAATTTGGGAGAAAATGCATTAAGATGCTTTACAGTATTTGACTTTCAATCTTTAGTAAAATGAGTTAAAAAATTAAAAACATTTTAAAACATCTTTTTCTCTTTCTTTTGATCATTGTTTCAAGGAGATGCCAGAAGAATCTGCTGTTATCTGTTACAAATAAAATTAAACACTGTGTCTTTTATCTAGACATGTTTCTTGGAATAGAATTGGGTCTTAAAAGATGTGCTAGAATTCTCTTAGTTTTTAATTTGCATTCAGTTCTATACATAGGCAAATACTGAGGAAATGTGTAACATACTAGAATCTCCCTGGTCTGCTTTCGTATTCTGGTGGTACCTTACTTCCTGGATACTCCATTTTTCCTTATTAATTTTTTTTTATTTCTTGACGGGATCTAAGCATTAGTGAATTCTTTCAAATAAAGATACAGTTAATTTTGTAATTCTTTGATGTAAAGTGATGATATTTTGTAAGATTTGCTTTGTCTAGCCCCCTGTCTCTGCTTTACTCC
The DNA here is from genome assembly GCA_001685075.1 of Bramus lutescens. Taxonomy (NCBI): domain Eukaryota; kingdom Metazoa; phylum Chordata; class Mammalia; order Rodentia; family Cricetidae; genus Bramus; species Bramus lutescens. The sequence continues at coordinate 149,094 of LOEQ01006285.1, read as the reverse complement.
TTACTTCTTTCCTCCCCATATNCCTCCCTCCCTTTTTTCTTCTCCTTTTTTGTATAAGTAATATTTTTATTCTTTGAAAGTTTTATGCATTTATAAAATGTATATTGATCATGTTGATTCACTACTACCCCCTCCCAACTCCCCTTATGTCCTCTACTCCTTCCTTCTAACTTCTTGCCCTCGTTTTTTTGTTGTTACTAATAACACTCTGAATCAGATCAGTGCCATTAAAATACACACTGGTGGTCAACCACTGGTGCATAATCAACTTATCAGTGGCCATAACCCCCAAAGAAGAGTGAGTCTCCCTTCTCAGCAGCTGTCAGCTCCTAACAACTCCTCCAATGGGAGTAGAGCCTTGAGTGGAGCTCCTCTATTGTTCATACTGCAAGCTTGACTGACGTGATTGTATGCAGATAATGGCAGCTGCTACGAGATGATGCCTACATCAGCCATGACATATTCGGTGTCACCATTCTACAGCTCTGCTCCCATCCACTATCTCCAAGATCCTTTTCAATCTCTCTTTCTCAATGTTCCTTGAGTCTTATGGCGAAAGGTTAATGTTGGATTCATTCACAACCAAGTGCTTAGTGCTATTTATACTTTACACTTTAAACAGTTAATGGCTCTCTGCACTAACCACTGCCCTTTGCAAAAAATATTCTTGGAACCAAGTTGAGAGCAGCATGAATCTATAGGTAAAAATATAAATATGTAGAATGAAGTTTTACAGTATGACATGCACTAAAACTAAACCAGTAGGTTCTTCCTTAGGGTCTATTATCTCCCAAGCCACGTACTTTTGACCAGGTTTATATTACCAGGTACAAAATCCCCTTCAGAGCCAACTTCCTACGGAACCAGAGAGAAGTTGGATATTGCTATGATTTTAATGTCACTGTTTCACCAGTGGGCAGATATTACCAACAGGTTAGCATTGTATGGTCTACTTTTGGGTAAGAAAACTGATGTCTTTTCCTCCCAGACAAATCACACAGTACCTTCGAGCATTGTGTGAGCTCCAAAAATGAGAGTTTCTTAGTTAGTTGAGGCTGATTTCTCCATGTCTTTTGTCCAAAGTAAATGGTGTCTTCAGATAGATATCTTATCATAAAGTTATTGTGGGCACAAAATATAATTGCAATAGCCAGTGCTATTATTGGTGCCTCAAGGCCTCCCAGACCTGTAACTCATAGGAAGATATCCTATGTCTAGAACTAAAATTGTCCTTTAATAATCTATGTCTTTTGAGAGTAGCATTGCCCACCCACACAGGGTACTTCTGTTCAAACTTGTGTGTTTGTTTGTGCTTAATCCATTTAGAAACCAGTGGATTTCCATAAGGCTTTCTTGTTTGTCTTTGTTTTGGCTACTGAGCCTCTACACACTCCTCGCCCTAATTCTTTCCCTACTTAAATCTTTAATCTTGTGTATCTCCCACCTGAACTTTTATGTCACTTGTGTTTGGTTTTTCCCTGTAATTGAAAATTTCCGCTAGGATTGGAAGATTGTAGGTTTCCTTATAGCTCTTCTATACATCCTTCATTTTGTTTAATTCTTCTGTCAGTATCTCATTTCCTTATCCCCGACCCTTGTCTATGCTTGAATTTTTCTGCTTCCAGAAATTCCCTCTGTACATTTTTTGTTAACCTGTATCTCTCTATCTCCATTCTCTTAAGTTGTCTACCTCTAGTGGCTTGTATCTAGTTCCAGGCTTCCATGTATATTTAGAATAAGCATACAAAAGACTTGAAGATAGTATATATATATGAGAAAGAACATGTGATGTTTGTCTTTATGGGCCTGGGAGGCATCACTTAATAATATTATCCAGTTCCATCCATTTACCTTCAGATATCATGGTATCATTTATTTAATGCAATGTAATATTCCATTGTATGCATATAATCACATTTTCTTTATCCATTCATCAACAGGTAGATATCTTGGTTATTTACATCATTTTGCTATTGTGGATTAAGCAGCAGAGAATATGGATGTGCAAGCATCTGCGTAGTAGGACAGAGAATCCATTGGGTAAATATGATGTAATGGACCACATGGTAGTTTTCTTTTTAGTTTCTTAAGAAGCCTCCAGATTGATGCTCACAGTGGCTTTATTATTTTCTACTTTCAGCAGAATCTGTTAAGTTTTCCATTTCCCTACGTCTGTGACAGCATTTTTGTCATTTTAATTCTAATATTGACCATTTTGCTCAGAATAATTAAAGTGGTTTTAATTTGTATTTCCCTGATAATGAAAGAGACTAAACACTTTAAACAATTGCTTTCTAGCCATTTGTATGTATTGTTTTGAGGATTTCTCAGTTCCATGGCACAATTTTTAATTGTGTTGTTTATTTTCTTGATGGTTACTATTTATCTTCTTTGTTTATTTTGTGAGACTTACGCGTTTTTATTTGGTAACTATGGCAGATCTTTATAAATTGTAGACACTAAACCTCTATCAGGCATGTAGGTGGCAACATTTTTCTACCATATGGGCTGGCTCTTCACTTCACTGACAGTGTCCTTTACTACACACAAAATTTTTAGCTTTAAAGTATCCCATTAGTAGATTGCTGATCTTATTTCTAATATTTAGAGAGTCCTATTCAGAAATTCCATACCTGTACCTATATGTTGAGGCATACTATCTACTTTATATTCTAGCCATTTCAGAGTGCCACGTTGTATGCTGAGATCTTTGATCCATTTGGAGATGAGTGTTATAGAGGGTAAGAGATATGAATCCAGTTGCTGTCCTCATCTAAAATATATTTTTGACTATTTATCAAAAATTAAGAATCTATATCTGTGTAGAGTAATATTTAGGAGCTCTGTTCTATTCCTTTGATCTATGTGTGTCCTTTGATTGTGGAAGTATCAAGCTTTTTTTAAATATTATTTCTTTGTAGTATAATTTGAAATAATTTAAAATTTCTTTGGCTATCCTATTTTTCATTTTTGTTCTGCCATATAAAATTTTAATTTGTAATCTCTGTGCTTGTCAAGTTGCGTTACTTTCTACATTGGGGTTTGTGCATCTGGAAGAAGCTTATTGGTTGTTTGGGTTTGTTTTGATTCTTTTTGTTCAATAACATCTGTTCATGTGTATTTTTTAATGATTTTTTTGTTGAGCTCTACATTTTTCTCTGCTCCCCTCCCTTCCTCTCCCCTCCCATTCAACCCTCTCCCAAATTCCCCATTCTCCCTGTTTACTCAGGAGATCTTTTCTTTTTCTATTTCCCATGTTGATTAGAACTATGTGTGTCTCTCTTAGGGTCCACATTGTTATCTACATTCACTGAGACTGTGATTTGTG